>CABHPP010133982.1:0-15375 GCA_902168425.1 Peromyscus attwateri
CATTCAGCAAGGGTTTACTGGGCACGGCTGTGTGCCCACAGATGGGAAGTCTGCTTTCTTACTCCAGGGGATCTGGTGACCCCCAAATGAGCCCTTCTTCTCTAGGGCAGGGCAGCTCCCGAGGGCTGG
This sequence comes from Peromyscus attwateri, assembly GCA_902168425.1. Lineage (NCBI taxonomy): Eukaryota > Metazoa > Chordata > Mammalia > Rodentia > Cricetidae > Peromyscus > Peromyscus attwateri. The sequence continues at coordinate 130 of CABHPP010133982.1, forward strand.
GTAGCGATACAGGGGTGGGAGTGGGTGGTCTCTTCACACATCTAGACCCTGAGCTCTGGGCGGATGGTTGACAAGAACCTTGGGGCTTAGTGACTTATCAGAGCTCCTCCCTTCTCCCAGCAGCCAAAGTTCCTCACAGAACTAGAGTTGGTGGGGACACCTGTCTTCCCTACTGGGCAAGACCATGCTCTTCCGTTGAAATGACCTCTTCCTGTCCCCTCCTCCAGTGCTCTAAGCCATGTCCCAGCTGGAGCATGCAGAGCCAGGCTTGGTTAGTAAGGAAGGCCGTGGAGACTCTGCACTATGTGCAGGCTCTTGAGGGGCTCTCTGGGCATCTAGAACCTTCTATCAGAACTTCCCTGATTGCACTGGGACGGTAAGCGATGCTTGCCTGGAGCCCCTGATTGGTCCCCATCAATAGGGGCTTCAGCTGCCACCTGCCTCAGGACACTAGTTGGATTCACGGAGTTCTGGTGGGTCCTGTGTTGAGCACCAGGGGCGTGTGATTCTATGGCCTTCTCTCCACTCCTGCCTATGAGAACCAGCTCTTACTGGCTCCACTCAGAAACCCTCCTGACTTCTCAGGCTTCTCCAGAAAGCATGGATGCATGCTTTCTAGAGCTTCCTATAGAGATTTCTGGGGGGAAGCTGTAGGGATTCTGAAATAATGGTTGGAGAACTCTGAGGATGCCCTTTCTAATCCCCCGTGGAGGGTAGGCAGCTGCCACTGGACTGTGGGTGAACATCTGTGTCAATCAGCAGGGAGGTGGGAAGCGGGAGCCAGGTGGGGCTGGGCAGAGTGATCTCTCTGGTAGCTTGGGTGTGATCTCACATGCTCCCAACTGGGGTGCTCACTGCTGAGACACCACCTCCTGGGGCTCTCTCTTCAGGAGTCGCTGTTGGGAGAGAATGGGTGGCAGAGGATTCAGGCCCACCTTAGGCTGGCATTTGGCCTGGGCATTCTGTGTGGGGTTCAGGGAGGCTTCTGAAGGAAGGACTGGCTAAAGGAGGTATAGTGGGAATGTCATCTTGAGCAAGAGCAGTGACTGTCCCACAGAGGTCCCAAGGAGCTGAATGGTGGAGAAGGCAATCAGAAGCCTTGGGTGGCTTGCCGAGAGGATGTCTGGAGGATCTGAGTGGAGGAGGGACCTGATCAGACTCTCTAAGGAAAGACTCCTGTGTGCAGAGTGAAGAGTGGCCAGGAAGCAGCAGGTGAGGTAGCCATCCAGGGAAGAAGCCGAGACCATGGAGGAGCTGACTAGGGTGGGAGGAAGGGCGTGGGTACAGGAGGCTGGTCAGTGAGCTGAGTTGAAGGCCCTGATGTGGAAGAGGTAATGGGCTAGATGTCCTTCCTCATTGGGGGGTGGGAGTGGGGAGTTGAGGCTCTTCAACTAGGTGGGCACTCTGGGCTTCTTCTATGAGATTACCTATTACTTTAAAGCCTACTTCTCAAGAATAAAGTCATGCATGCCCCTTGTGGTATCTCATGGGAGAAAGACGTGGAACATTCCCCATAGCCATCCTGCAACCAGACACTGAGGATGTAAGGTGAATACAGGCTAAAGTCTAGGCTCTGACATAAAGGATGCCTCATGCCCATTCCTACTCTGCCCCTGCCCAGTTGGATAAACATAGGGAGTTAATGTCATGTTTCTGAGCCACAGCTTCATCTGTAGACGGGGGTCACCGTGGGGGTCAATATACATAAAGACGGGGGTCAATATACATAAAGGGCTTAGAAGAGCATTTTTTTTTTGGAGGGAAATAGCCTCTATAGTGCCCTGGGGCTGCAACTCACAGGTCAGTCAAGTCACACACTGTACAACCGCAGGGGGGTATCATTCACCTCAGCGTCCTCACAGGTTTCTTGAGGTTACTCTCACCGTTTTCTGGTAGGTGGCAGGCAAGGGTCTTTGGGAAAAGGGTACCTTTTTACATATCACATAAAGTTGCTAAATTGGCCAGTGGCGGGGGTGTTCTAAAGTCATTCACGGTTGGGAGCGGGAGACAGACATGAAAATAGACTGTCAAGATGCTCTGGTGAGGAGGAAGGGTGGAGTCTGCACGTGTCCCCCGAGGGTTGAGCTGAGGAGAGGGCTCACTCTCCCGTGCTGAGCCGGCTGCCTCCGCATTTCCACTAGGAAACAATGTTAAACCCCCAACTCGTGTCTCTCATGAGGGAAACCTTGCTCTTGGACCCCCCCAATAGTCCCCAGTCAGAGGCTGCAGCCCTGAGAAGTCCAAGAGTCTTCGCTTAGGTTACCAATGTGAGGTCCTTCTCTGTGCGTTCAGACCCTTGTGGAAAGGGCAGGCTCTGAATACAAAATAAATCCCCAGACCTCCGTGCGCCACACTCCCAGCCTGAGCTGTGACTCCTGACTAGCTCCTAATTCACCTCATGTGCTGTGCTGGCTATCAGGAAGCCCTCATGCTGGGGGAGGTGAGAGGACAGTATACCTAAAGGGGACATAACCACCTGTGCTGGGGGATGGAGACTTCTGGGAACATCACAGGGGACCCCAGAGTTGGACTGTTCCCTCATCAGCAGTCAGCCTGGAGGCCAGATCCTGTCACCCCAGACTCCACTGCCTGCACTGAGGAGACATCTTCCCCACGTTCGTTCGTGTTCTGGGGTTAAAGGTGTTTCTGAGAAGGGAGGGGCCTTCCTCACAACTGGCAGGGGGAGCCCTGGAAGACAAGATGGCTAGGTTTGGTTGGGAACACAGGGCTCTCAGTGAGAGTAAGCCTGGCAGAGGAGGCTAACAGGGGAAGAGAGGTGAAGGGCAGGCCGGAAGAGTGTGGAGGGGAAGAAGGGGGAAGGGGGAAAGAGGCCAGGGTTCAGATGCTGTGGAGACTCTTGGCTTGAGGCTCACCATCAGCTAGCTCCAGACTCCTCAGGGATCGTGTACTTCAGAGGCCTGGACCATTCCAGAGACATCTGTCAGGCTGCTGAGAGGTGAGGGGAAAAATACATCCTTGCTGGGTAGTGGCGGCACATGCCTTTAATCCCAGCATTAGAGAGGCAGAGGTGGGCGGATCTGAGTTCAAGGCCAGCCTGGTCTACAGAGCGAGTTCCAGGACAGCTGGGACTATACAGAGAAACCTTATCTTGAAAACAAAACAAAATCCTCACCTGTCCGTGAGTCCCTTTCTGGAGCCCGGAAAGCTTGGGAAATGGATGCTGGGTGGCCAACTATCCTCCTCAGGTAACAGTGACCCAACGGGAGCAGGGCACTAACCCCTCCTGAGGCTGAGCTATTAGCCCACCCGAGGGGCACCTGCCTAGGGGAGGAGACACCGTCCAGGCCTCCAACGCTGCAACATGTTCCCATGGAAGAAGTCTCAAACCTCCCTCCCAAGGAGGGCCAAGGGATTTTTTCTCCTCTGCTGAGCTCCGGCAAAGATATCAGCACATGGTTAATCTTCCTTTCGCTCAGAAATGTAGAGTAATTTGCCCGAATGGGGATTTCTGCATATTTATACTAATGTCTGTGTTTAAAGCTTATGAGACAGGGAATTGCTGAGAGATGTCCATTAGCAATATATACAGACTGCAATTATTCCTTTATGGTGTGTGGTTCGACTGCAGAATATTTTATTTCTATGGAAGTAGTGGGCTTTGCCTACTGTGTTTTCTTATGTGCCGGAAGAAATCAATAAGCACAGAAAAGAACTGAAAAGAGGCAAGGACAAAAGGAATGTGACCTTTTAGGATTCTGAGAGCCCTGAATACACTATGCCAGGAACTGCCTCTGTCCTCAGAATCTAAATGCGAGGAAGCGAGCGCCCAAGTGGGAAGAATTCGGAACGTTTAAGGATGTGGACAAAAACTTATGCAACCTTCCCTAGGACGAGACAAAGGTGTTAAGTCACTGAGACCAGGAGGAGCCAGCAGGGGTGTCCTGTCAGAGACCAACAGGACAAGAAAACAAGGGGTGTCTATAGAGGATCCCACTTCTGGCCTCCATTTTCCTCCTCCCTCCCCGATTTCTACCCACATTAGAAGTAGGTTTTCATCAGAAATAAAGGAAACCCCAGATCTAGGTCCACAGACCAAAATGTCTTGGAATCTGCAGGTTACGGCAGGCAGGTTCCGGCAGAAAACACAGAGCGGGAGGTCCAGGGGATTGCATGGATGTCTAGAATTCATGAGCAGGAACACCAGGGTAGGGATGGGGCCCAGGGGGCTCCTCTTCATAAAGGTTCTGGCCAGGAATCTTCTGTGAGATTCTGTCTCTCAGAAGTTCATGTTCTCCCTCCATAAGGTCCATCTGTATTACCGGCATTACCGCCCCCTGGCCCCGCACCTCAATGCTTACCTAACCTTTGCTACATTTAATAGAGCTTTTTCATTTTTTTTTTTCTGTCTTTTGTTAGACAGGTCTCTTTATGCCATCCAGAATGGCCTGGAACTCACGATTCTCCTGCCTCCATCTCTGAAGTGCTAGGATTACTGGTGTGCACTACTGTGTCTGGCTTTATATGGCCTTTTTGTCTCTTCTGCTAGAGAGGCATAGGACAGACAAACCCCAAGCAGGCCTGGCACGCCTTTGGGCCACTTCTGCACCCTGGAGGTCTCCAGCATTTCGCCACCGGGAGATCACTCAGCCTGAGATGCTCCCAAGGCCTAGAACTCTATACTGGGTAAAGGGATGCAGATGGAGGGGCATCTGACTGTGTACAACAGCAAACGGCCAAGGACATTGCCTGTGTCTCCCCCTGGGCCTGCCACACCTCGCGGCCCTTCCCTTTCACCTTCCCTCACACCTCACAATTCTCCTGATGCGGCATGTGCTCCGGAGCCTCTGCGATGTTGGAACATGTGGGAATCTCCCCTGGACCCCAGGTGGCCTCCTCCTGATCAGCATCTGCCACCACACATTCCCCTGCAAGCTGGCCTTCGTGTGTGGGCCCCCATTCCCTCGGCAGGAAAGCACTATTCTTTTCTGGCCCTAAAATAGTTTCTTGAAGTTGACGCTGACTTCTCACTTGCCTTCTTGTACAGCGATCTCTTCCAAGAGGCGCTGGGGTCCAGAAGAGGGACAGATGGTCCCCGTCTTTTTATAACACGGCCAGTCTTTTGAAGTGAAGAGCTATAAACACAAGTTTGTCTTCAGCAGATGTTCTGTGGGCACAACAAGTGCCACTTTTGCGCTCTTAAGCAACTGAATGGTGGTAACCGGGGAGGAGCCGGAAATGGGGCTTTGGTGCGTGTTCAGGGGTGACTAAGGGGCCCACAGTGTGCTGGTTCCCATGCAGGCTGCAGCTAAAGGCTCGAGTCTCTGTTCAGCCAGTTCTTTATATGTCTTGTACAGCCCAGGGACCCCTCATAGTAGTTCCACTGTGTGGGGGTCATTTCTGTACTCTTCAGCATCGTTCAGCTAATCCCGAGACCCCATCTGAAGGCCAAGGCCCAGATGGATTCTTCTCAAGCCATCCGTGGATCAGCTACATCACTCTCTCCCCTTGGCTATTTGTCATGGAGCTGTCCAATTGCTATGGCTGTAAAGGGCTGAATGGAAGACTTTGCTGAAGATGTGAATGGCTGGCCAGACATGGCATCTGTTGAGCCTCCCAGAAGCTGAAGGCTGTGCTATATGTCGGCAGGAAGCCAGTTCCTGTAGCTCTGCGCTGGTGGCTCCTCATCCACTGGTGACAGAGACATGAGGCGTCAATAACGACTTCTAAATGGATGTGCTGCTGTTCAGGAGATTTCAAGACTTTCATTCATTTAAAAGGGCATAAGCTCAATTAATAGACCTCATTAACTTCAAAGATGTATCATCTTTGCTCAGAATTGGCTCCTTCATAGGATGGCTGGCTCCATTAACTTTATTGCATTGGCAATACTTGGAGTAAGGCGTGGGAGATGTAGCAACAGGAAAGAATTCCCAGGGCCGCCTGCCTCCCAAGCTCCAGTGGCTTCTGTGGCCAGTGCTCTGTCTGCAGCATCCTCAAATAGCCGAGTGTCCCCTATGGACTGACTTTGGGAATTTCATCCATCTATCTTATCCATCTATCCATCCATGAACAAAGAACCCCAAGAGTCATCAATTTGTATATAGAAATATCAGTCACCCGGTGCTAGGATATATAAAACAGCCATCATGGGACTTATCTTTAGCCCTAGTGACAATAGAACAGAGACCTCCAGGTGTGGTGTGGTAGAAAAAGACACCGTCACTGGAGATCTACTCTCATCACGCCACCAACCCCTGTGGATCTGCCTTGTCTGAGCCTTCATTTTTCATCTAGGAATCTGCCCCAGATGAAAGACTGCAAGGAACACACAAATACAGAGTGTGTAAGTAATGAACATACCAAGATAGGTCAATGTATATATAACACAACTATTGTCCCTGTTACATACCCTTCTGGAAGACAAGGCCACACTTTCCAGCTCAACCCACATCTTGTTTGGAATGGTCGTCCCTGACCATAGTTTGAGACAACTCCACAAGGTCAGCTTCATTTCCTTGAATAGGGATCATTACTAGAAAGACCTAGGCAGGAGATCACATGTCTACTGAACTGCTTTGTGGGACCAGTGACACTACCCAGGGAAACCTGGAGGTAATGGACATCCACATGTAGAACAGAGACCTGGACCTGGACACGCAGATCAGCAGTTAAGAGCTCTTGCATTCCAGTCCAAGCATGGGGACTGGAATTCAGATTCTACTGTCCATGTAACGGGCAGGGTGTGGGCTTGAGCACACCCCTAAGTCCAGCAGAGAGAAGGTAAGACAGGATGATTTCTGTGCTTGCTGACCATCAGCCTAGCCAAATAAACTCAAGTTCCAGGTTCAACAAGAGACCCTGCCTTAAAGACAGGGTAGAGAATGATGGAGGAGCATCCTCTGGCCTCTACATCCATGTACAAGTGTGTGTACCACCATGTACACACACATTACATACACATAACCATAGTCACACATTCTCTGTCTGTCTGTCTGTCTGTCTCTCTCTCTCTCTCTCACACACACACACAAAAACAAAAACAAAAACAAAAACAAACCAAACCAAAAAACCAAAAACCAAAACTGCAGGAATTATTTCTGGATCAATAATAATTTCCAAAACCTGCCAACCTTCCTGTTCACATGGCTAGGGAGATGAGAAGCCTTTAGAATTATCATGAGATGACCCCCTGAATCCAGGGGTTTCTAGGGTTCTGGGGCACAGATCTGAGTAGACAGCAAGGCATCTTACGCCCCTGAGAATGGCCCCTGGAGGCACTCTGGGCAAAAATGGATGATCATGGTTGACCATTCACTTAATATTCCTGGGAAATCAAATTCACTAAGCAGTCATTTCCAAAAAAGGCATCAATTGTGAGGCTTGATAGGGTGAGAGTCCCTGTGTCCCTGAGTTAGGGTTTTCCCATGTCCGTCATCTTTCCGTCTTCCTTTGGGACAAGTTTCTCCCTAGTGCTGTGGGATGTCTTTCTGTATGCTGTGAATATGTGTTGCTCCCATTGGCCAATAAGTAAAGCAGCTTTGGTCCACGGCAAGGCAGCTTAGAGGCAGGCAGGAAATCCAAGCAGAGATACCAGGAGAAGGGTGGAGTCAGGGAGATGCCAATCCGCCATCCAAGAAGCAACATGTAATGGGACACAGGTAAAGCCATGGAACACATGGCGATACATAGATTACTAGTAATGGGTTGAATTAAGTTATACGAGCTAGCTAGCAAGAAGAAGCCATAGGCCATACAGTTTGTAATTAATATTAAGCCTCTGTGTGATTATTTTTTAAGTAGCTGCAGGACCGTGGGGCCAGGTGGGACTGGAGAAACTTCTGTCTACATTTGGCCTCCCAACAGGGGGGAAGAGTTTCCACCTAAAACTTGAGAGAACTTAAAAAGAGATTCTAAAACTGAGCTAAGAACAGCTCCCTAGTTCGTATGTCTCATGTGGGCCAGGGTACAGAGATGCTGCGGTATTTGAGCTTGAGCACAGCATGGCGTATTCTAGCCAAGGTACACAGAGGCATCTCCAAGCCTCGCAGCATGCTGCGAGGCAGATTTAGCTTTTGCTATAAGATTTCTGGGTTGCACACTGCTTCCCAGAGTCAGGGGTGAGCATGGCTCCCAGAGCTGGTGGTAAACATACCTCCGCCAGGTTGGGAAGCCAAGGGGGGTGTGTGTGGAGTCAGCAGCCAGGGCTGCTGCTTTCATCCTAGCCACGGCAGCTTAACAGTTTAAAATCTCTCCAGGTCAGAAAAGGATTACAGATACACAATAGGACACATTCAGATGGAAAAAACTTCTAAACTGTTTACAGTATGTGTAAAAATGTATGTATGTAGGCTCGGAAGAGAGAGGAAAAGGAGTACAGACAGATATATAAAGAATTAGTTTTAAAAAATAAAGTCTTTAAAGAGACAGTAAAAGTAATATAAAAGTTAAGCCATGTGAAGATGAAAGTTACACCAAGAAGCTAGATACTACATATTATTGTCGTTGGGGTTTTTAACTGCAGAGAGACATTTTATTGTAGGGGCTACTAAGTTAAACCAATATATATATTTTAAAGGTATCTTGACTTCAAAATTTGTGTCTAAGGATACGTTGCTTTGGAAAGAGGTTCTGCTTTTGTTTCCACTGAAGATGAGAACCTGTGGATTGTTTCCAGGCTAACATGGTTTGATCAGCCAAGACCCCCTGAAAGGTCTCCCATAACAGCCATGGCCCAGATGATCCAACATCCAGAACAGATTCAAGGCAACTGGCTGAGATGATCCAGCCTCACGGACTACAGGACAGATTAACAGCGCCCCCAGTCAGCAGGAAGTAGCCTAGAACACTATGCCCACATTCCCCAAAAATGGATTATGGATGTTTGTCATTGTTTAAGGGTTGGTTACAAATTGTTATTGGTCATAGTCAATCGCTTTCTAGAAGATAAAAGGGGGATATAATATAGAAATATATAATATAGATATGATAGGATGAAAGGGTAGATTATTGAATCTACTTTTAAAGAGCAACAACTTGTTTGAAATGTTTTACATTGCTATAGATTTTAGTTTATTGATACAAATTTTGTTATACTGGATATATATTTCTACTCTTGTTTAAGGTATTATGTTTATGCAACTCATTTAAAATTGTAATGTATAATTAAATACAGATTAATAATTAGTCATCTATGATAATCAGACTTATAGTCACATTAGTTAAGTTTTCTAGGTATACACAGATATATTTCAATTAGGTAGATGTACAGAATATGGCATTTAAAATGTTGTAAGAGCTTAGACTTTTCTGGACATTGAGACATGTCTGCTCCTGGCAGTACCAATCTACTTCAGAGAAGATGATAGGCATCAAAGAAACTCCATATGGAGTTTGCTTTCTTTATGGCAAAAGTTAGCCATTTGGGCAAGAAACTGTTCTTGCCTGGACTGCTTGACAATACGCTGTATAAAGTGGACATGCAGGACCCACAAGAAGCTGACCACTGAACTTTGCAAGGCAAGATGGTCCTTCAGGTTCCTGCTTTACAAAAGAAACTGCCAGACGTGTTCTATAGGACATGGGGAGAAGTAACTGATGAACTTTGCCAGAATGGGTGGAACAGTTCTTCACTGAAAGTTATGCCAGAGACTTTAAACCTGTGGGCTGAAGATGGATGCCCCAACATTACAGTTACAGAGAAACTTTGGATGACTGTCCAGGCAGCCAGATGTCTGTCATTTCTAGAATTTTGGAAGTTGCTTACTTCCTGTTTACTTAGTTAATATTATATCCTTCTGGGGTCTTTGATGAAATTGAAGACTAGATATAATTTTCCTTAGTCATGATAAAAGGCAAATTAGTTGTAAAACTTTAGACTCACAAAAATAGGATAGATGATAGAGTATTTTCTTTAATTTTGCCAAATACAAACAGACTATATATTGTAATTCTTACTTGATAACTGTTTTGTTATATATAATTTTACTATGTTAATGTTAAAACCTTCCTTTTTGATTATATAGAAAAGAGGAAGTGCTGTGGAATATCTTTCTGTATGGTGTGAATATGTGTTGCTCCCATTGGCTAATAAATGAAGCAGTTTTGGCCTATGGCAAGGCAGCTTAGAGGCAGGCAGGAAATCCAAGCTAGTTAGCAAGAAGCAAGAAGCCATAGGCCATACAGTTTGTAATTAATGCCTCTGAGTGATTATTTTATAAGCAGCTGTGGGACTGTGGGGCCGGGTGGGACCAGAGAGACTTCTGTCTACACCCTAGTGATATGTTCAAGGGCTATTTGTAGCCAGAGTTTTTCTGCCTGGCCCACAATCAGGACAAATCTCTGTCACTTGCCAGTCCCACAGCTGCTCAGACCCAACCAAGTAAACACAGGGACTTATATTGCTTACAAACTGTATGGCCGTGGCAGGCTTCTTGCTAACTGTTCTTATATCTTAAATTAATCCATTTCTATAAATCTATACCTTGCCACATGGCTCATGGCTTACCGGCATCTTCACATGCTGCTTGTCATGGCGGCGGCTGGCAGTGACTCCCTCCGCCTTCCTGTTCTTTTAATTCTCTCTGTTAGTCCCGCCTATACTTCCTGCCTAGCCACTGGCCAATCAGTGTTTTATTTATTGACCAGTCAGAGCAATCTGACATACAGACCATCCCACAGCAGCTATTACTGCTCTACCCCATGTGGTACCACATAGGACGTGGCCTTGGGTGAGAGTGTGGACCTGCCTTTGAGAACATACAGCTCTTACGGGATGCATGACTGTCCCAGCTGCAGGTCACAGGCATAAAGACGCTGGGTTTGTCTCTGCGCTTCCATCTGTAGGAGGAGAGAAGCCTTCTGGGATGGAGGATTCCCAGCAGCAAGGGGAAGTGATTGCCCAGGTCACCCAGGCAATGGGGGCGGTGTCCCTGGGAATCTTCTAGTGCATTCCTGGGAATAATGTGATACTTTGGAGATGCCGCTAACTTCATCCAACCCCCTCCCCCCGGGGGGGGGGGAAGTAGGGGAATGAAACACTTGTGTTAAATTATGGCTTGGGTAATACCTTCCCCTACTATCCACTATGGTGGTCATGGGGGAGAGGGGGCCATGCAAAGGATGAATGGCTTGCTGCCCGAAGAGGAAGATTCTTACTTGGAGAAGGAGGTGGGCAGCTGTTCAGAGAGCACAGGTGGAGCAGGGTTGGAGTGGGGGGAGCAGGTTTCACTGAGACACACCTAGCCCCAGTGATTGAAAGAAAAACAATTTTAGAACCTCAGTGGAAAGATTAACTTGACCCTGACTTTGCAGAGGTGAAAAAACGGTAAGTACATGGCAAGTGTGCTGTGGTGAGGCGCCACCCTTTCCACTTGCCAATTAGATGGATTTAAAGACTATCACAGCCAGGCATGGTGGCGCATCCCTTTAGTCTCAACACTTGGGAGGCAGAGGGAGGAGGATCTTTAAGAATTCTAGGCCAGCCTGGTCTACATAGAGAGTTCCAGGACAGCCAGGGCTACATCTTATTTAAAAATAAAACATCACAGCTCGCCCCAAACAAAGACCATTACAGATTGAACTGAATCCCTTTGAACTCATGTTAAAGCCCTACCCCCCAAGGGGATGGCATTTGAATATGGGCCTTTAAGGAAGTTGTAAGGGTAATCCAATAGGGGTGGTACCCCTTTAAGAAGAAGTCACAACACACATACAGCTCCATCGAACAAAGACAGTGTCAGGACACAGCATCAAGGAGAGAGGCACCAGGAGAGAGCATCCCTGTTTACACTCTGACTTGGATTCCCAGCTTCTGCAACTGTGAGGAAACATTCTGTTGACGAAGCCACCCCTTCACAGCATCTCGGGAGGACAGCTGTCCCAGGAGGGCTGACTGTCAGGACACGGACCCTGCAGAAGCTGATGAGAAACAGGGGTGCCCTGGCCTCATCTGGAGACTGCCTCTGAGGCACGGGGCAATGACAAGTGGGGAGTCATTTGGAAAAGAGGAGCCAGTAGGCAGGTCACGGGGCTCGGTCTGGTTGTCCACCAGGCTGCTGGGAGACCAGGAGAGCAAAGAAAAGCTGCTCCGTGAGGCATTGAAACTCTTAAGCTTCTGAGGTAGGTGTAACACACACACACACACACTTTCTTTTTCCTTTTAAAGAAGTTCACCAAGAAAACAGGCAATGACAGCCATTTCAATAGATGGCAACCTTTTGGCCATTTTTTTTTCTTCAAGCAGTTTACACGATGTTTTGTGTTCCTGAAATACTAACACGTGTATTATTTTTACCTTTTCCATTTCTAGAATAGCGCGCGTGCTCCTGAATGGAATGTAATTTCAACCAAATCGCGTCTCATTGAACTGGTTGTGTGCCATGTTTTCTCCAGTTCTGCTTCATGATGTGGCATACCTGTCATCTGGCCCCTCCCCATCATGCAGGGGCAAGCAGCAGGCATCCCACCCGCTCTCTCTGAACATCACCCTCAGAACTGACCCCAGGCCTCTGGAGAGGAAAATTCTGGAAACAACCCGACTCGTCATGCCTTTACTGGTAACATCGGCAGAGGAAGACTGTTTAGATAATGGTTAGGCACCAGGAACTTGGTTATTAAAACTCTGTCGCACCAGGAGAGAGAAAGGTACACAGTGAACTTTTGGAATTGGGATGTTTCTGATATCCCCTTCAGGGATTAACGGTGGCCAGGTGTCTCACACCTATGATATTCAAAGAGACTTTCACGTTCTAAGACCACTAAGACCTGGAGACGGATGGACATTTAGCCAAGACCACAGAACACAGTTTTTTTTTGTTTTTTTTTTAACCTACCAAACACCATCTGACTGAGGTAGGGAGGTCAGCCGGTAAGTAGCCTATGCATATATCCAGGCTTTGAGTGCCTGAGAAACGGGCATCCTGAAAATCTCTAGGCAACGCAATCTCAAATCAGGATGGCTTTCTTTGTGGACCAGAAGAGTGTGTGTGTGTGTATGCGTGCACGCGTCTACATCTCTAGTACCCTTTCCCCTTCCAGCCTCCAAGGTTCTTATTGCCACTACCTTTTGTATTCCCCCTCCCCGAGTCCAGGGCAGCCTCTCCTACGGCCAACCCCTTTCTCGTAAGGCCTGCCCTCCCCCATGTCTGGAACACTCCGAGTCAACCAGGGCGCTTCTTGCTTGATAGAAGCAGAGGTTGTGTGGGACACACGGCTAGCCCGTTGGCTATGCCTTTTGTTTGGCTTGTAAGATAAGCCAAACATACAGGCTCTGCACAGAGTTGGTGTCTCGGAACACTGTGAGTTGCTCCATAAATACCTGGTGGGGCGTCAGGGAGGGAGGTGACATGACTCCAGCTTTCTCGTGGCCTCTGAGTCACGGACCTAGTGTGTAGCTAGTCATCCTGCTATTATCTGCTTTAGTTTGCTGCTCCTGAGCGATGGCGGGCTTACTTGGGTCAGGGCAGCTGGTGTCTGCACTGTGGGTCAGTATTTTGGAAAGGCCCGGAAATGTCTCTGACGCCTCTATCGGTGCCCTGCAGGTGGGCGGGGCAGGATCTCTGACTCTGAGGATGCTAGGCATGCATTAGTGGCTGAAAGTCAGTGTGTTTTCCCAGCAGCATGAGAAAGCCCAGAGTCCTCAACCTGCCTGTGCCCCATTGAGCAGGTGGGTGCGTGGCTGGGTCACCTCCTGCTACCAGGATGACACTGTCTCTGGGTGGTCCAGCTGCCTTGACTGCAAGATGCTGCTTGCCTAGTTCACTCACGGCCAGATGATCTCTTAACCAAACCGTTAAGCCCGGGACAACTCTCCAATTAAGGAAAAACAAAGCCCTGAGGATAGAGCCCTGAGAAGGGAAGGAGGGTTTCCCATGGGGCCGGGCAGGATCTGTTCCAGTGAATAGGGAATACCCTGTGGGTGTGGACAAAACAAACTACACACAGGCTGTGCCACTCCTGCTTTGGGGAAGAGGGTGTGTGGGCAGGATGTGGGGGCCTTACTAGAGGAACTGAGGGTACCGAGATTTGTTCCTGAGTCCAAAGCAGTGGTGACCAACCACCTTCCTTCCTTAGCATTCTTTGAGATTTATGGTAGCCAGAGCAGGTAACATTGAATCCACTATGTATCAGGCTTCGACTTCATGTTGCCTAATTCTCAAAGCTAGTCTGGGTTACAGAATTGAAAAGTGAGGTAGAGCCCCGGTTACCAGCACAAGTTTGCCGGGTTCGTGTGTGGAGGGATCGAGAAGTCTCCCCAAGCAGTTGACATGGGCTCCCGACCACCTTCGTTCCTGCCAGCCACACACGCCTGATCGATCACCCCTGCCTTAGCCAGTTGAGCCATAGGACTCAGACGATGCTAGCTGTTCAACCTATTGCTGTAGCCACGGAGGTGTTCCTAATCCTGCCTGTGTGTCCTTGGCTCCCTGATATCACGATGAAGGTCACAGGATGCTGACACCCCCCCCCCCCACACCACCAGGGTACACACGAGGACCACCCCCACAAAGATGAATAGTTCTTGGACTTAGGGGGAAGGTACCAGCAACAGGCTGGTTCCTTCTGGTTGTTATGGTGATGGCAGAGGATTGTGGAATGTTACAATGAGAGAAAGCAATTTTCTGCCATTCAAAGGGGGACCCCTGGGAGCCAGGCCTTCAGACATCAGGATGTTAACATGCTCTCCTAAGACTCCGGAAGGCAAACCGGCCTTTGATTCATCGCATTAACCCGAACTCCTAAAAGGCCGTGGATGCTGAGAGGTGGTCCTGGTACTGATGGTGCAAAGAGAGATCGCCCAACGCACTTTCACAGCAATTATCCTAGGCCTGTGCCGAGGGCTGCCTGTAAAATGAGTCAAACCCTCACAGCAACTCTAAGAAGCGCCTCTGCTGTTATTAAAGACGAGGAAATGCGGGTGGGGGGGAGCAGAATTTCAGGTCCCATCATGCACTGGGGGCAGGAATTGTATGGAGGTACCTGGGTATAGGAAGAAGTCTCAATGGATAGACTTTTAGTGTGGGACAGGTGTGGGGACTTGGGGACTGCAGAATGACTTCCTGAGAGAGTTTTGCATACCTGGATGCCTGAGATTACTGATGCTTTTGCAAAAAAAAAGAAAAGAAAAAAAAGACAAGTCTCAGACAGTCCCAGCTTTGTGTTCTCATCCACCACCTGCTCTGCATAACCCTTGATGTGGAGGACCATTTTGGCTCTTGGGCTAGAATGGGGTTCCAATGAAGTCCTTACCTGCCCCACCTTGGGGGCTCACAGTCTGAGGAGGGCAAG
>CABHPP010133983.1:11844-30495 GCA_902168425.1 Peromyscus attwateri
GGGGGGGGGGGGGGGGGGACGGGCAATGGAAAGCCTGAGGTCTACTCTCTCCTCTTCTGCTAAGAATTCTGGGCAAACGTCTTCTAAAGCTCATTCTTTGGGGTTTTCCAAGCAGGAGGATACAACATTAATACTTCACCCTTTGGGACTGAGCTTCATGATTCACACATCCTAAGGTATGGCCTCTCCCACTCTGCTCTTCACTTGGCTGGGACTAAGTACCAAGGTGAAATGGGAGAGATATTTTGTCCTATGTGCCTCTGGACTATGTTGTCCCACGTGACACATCATCCCGTAAGGCACTCTCTAGAGCACCCAGCCCAGCCCCAACCTGAAGTAAATTACACAGTAAGTTGTTCTTGCCAGAAGAGAGAAAGAGAGAGAAATAATTCTAAACTTCAAATCTGATGGCATCGTTACTATGCTTCAAGTAACAGCTCTACTTTCCCACTTCCGGACCCTTTCCTGCCTCTGCCTCTCCCACATACTCTCCCTCCAGGTGGCAAGCCGCACTGCATCTCCCCGATGCTCAGTAGACACCACTGTGTTTGCCTTATGCAGTCTGTTTCCCCTGGAATGCTCTTGTCACAGTTGGGAAATGACTGTGCTTGGCACTTCTTCAGAGTGGCAAATAAGAACTTGTTTCCTATGGGTAGAGCTGCCCATCCACCAGGGGTCAGTCAACACAGTCTTGTATGTTGGATACCTGAGTGGTGCCCTCTAGCAGTTCACTGGTGAGCACTGATTTGTGTAGGCAGATGTCATGTGGATCCAGGAAAGATAAATGCAGGCATCATGTCCCTACATTCAGAGTAACATGAGACTGGAGACATCCCCTCAAGCTGTCCTCTGTCTGAGAGATCAGACTGGCCTAGGCAGGGAGCTGTGGAGGTGTCCCAGTGATAGATGCTGAACACAACACCTAACCTGGCTTAGAAGAGGCATTAAGTGACGGATGGATGGATGAATGGATGGATGGATGGATGGATGGATGGATGGATGGATGGATGGATGGATGAATGGATGGATGGGTGGATGGATGGATGAATGGATGGATGGATGGATGGATGGATGGGTGGATGGATGGATGGATGAATGGATGGATGGATAAGAATGGTGCAAACTTTAGCTCTGCATGCAATGTTATACAACCCTGCGGAAGAGAGAGATGGTCCAAGGGCTGTGGGTGATGTTGACTTTAATTAAGACTGATAAGGAGCAAACAAGCTTGTGATGGACTGGGAGAAGTGAGCAGAATCTGCAGGAGAGCTGGGGCCTCCTTAGAGTAATTGGGGTTCCCAAAATAACAGGATCGAGGAGGCACTGGAAAGGGACAGAGATGGAAGCAGCTGTATCAGCTTTCCTCCCGACCCGGACTGCAGCTTCAGCTCTCTCCTCCCTGGTTACCTCTGCCTCCCCTTCCATTCTCAGAAAGAACAAGACACAGCAAGGCTAGAGAAAGAAAGTGCCCTGGGTCACTCTTTCTGTGTAGGCAGACACAGACAGCAAAGGCTTCCACTAAAAGAGCTGCTACTGCTTCCCCGGCCGGCCGGCCGGCATTCTGGGGCAGAGAAAGCTTCGACACTTCTGTGAGCTAGAAATAGATGATGGAGGAAGAACAGCGGCTCGATTGACAGGCTGCTGCTAGATGCTCAGACAGGAAGGCTTTCTTCCCGAGCTCATCCATTCTTCCTCAGTACGAGACAAAAATCAATAACAACTCACTTCAAATTTACAACTTTCCCAATTTGGAAGTTCAGCTCTTAAGCCTGCCTTATATATTCTGTCCCAGGGCCCCAAATCTGAGCACAGAATGTTCTAGTCTGTAAATGCAGCGAAGAGAGGGTCTGGCTGAATCCAGATGCTTCTCCAGGGTAGAATCTAAAACCAGGAAGAGGCTAAGACAAGAGAAATGCTTCCTGTACAAGGCTAGCCTGGGCTGCATAGGAAGTTCCAGGCCAGCCGGGACTACATGGTAAGATCTTGTCTCAAGAAAAAAAAAGAAAGAAAGAGAGAGAGAGAGAGAGAGAGAGAGAGAGAGAGAGAGAAGACGTTGAGGTCAGAGGCCGGAGTGCACCCTGATTCCAAAGCCTCATTTCATTTCTGCCCTGCACCATGGGCTAGGAGGTGTGACAAATTGTCTTATCTTTGTCTAACCTTTGCTGGACCCATGCTTGCTTCAGGGTTTAACTTTAATATACGGCTTCAGTTTAATAGCCAAGCGGTTCTCTTAAAATGTCAGGCCATAAAATGCTGAGTCACTCGCAAAGAAAGGCTCCGTCCTGAGTGGAAATTAGAACCACTGGGGTGCGAAGAGTAACACCACATATCCTCGATCTAAATAGAAGGAGACAGAGCTTAAGTTCAGATCAAATTTAGGAGGTGGTGTTCAGCCGCGAGGGGACCATTTGCTCTGAAAGATGAGAATGAATCAGATAGAATGATCCTAGGATGATCCGGCATCTGCTGAGAGACTGTCACCCTAACTGTAAACACAGCCGCGTACATGTGACAGTCAACACTGTGTTCTTAACAACTGACTAAGCTGCACTAAACAGAACCAAAGCTATGAAGAGAATCAAGCAAACAGTGTTTGGGATGCGCAAGATGCTGCTCTCCTGCCAATAAATAAGCCCTAGAAAGTTCGTTTGTTTTTTGTTGATAATTGTGTTGTCTTTATAAGTGAATCCAACTGCACAGTAGTCATCGATCCAGGCAGAATCATTAATGAGTCCTAAACTCATCATGCAAAACACGAGGAGAAAGGGGATGTTTACGTAGTCTTCCCTCATGAAATACACAAGTAAAGTTAACACAAAATTTTACCTAGCTAGAAGGATCTCAATTTAGCAATGACATAGGGAGGGGATCCTTGCTCCAAAAACCTCCTTCCCAGTCTGAGCAGAGTAGTTATCCATCATACACAAAGCCCTGGGTTCAGTTCCCAGAATTACATAAACAGGGTGTGGTAGCAGCATATATCTAGACTCTCAGCACTTAGGATGTAAAGTCAGGAGGATCAAAAGTTCAAAGCCAGCCAGGACTATCTAAGACTCTGCCTTAAAAAAGAAAGAAGGAAAAGTGGATCCAGCTATATAATATATAAAGCATATATCACAGGGTCTGTTTCCCCCTACTTGCGTAAAATATTCGAGTTTTTCCAGGTAAACAGCTCAGCTTTGGAGCCTCCAGAGCTGGTGGAAGATGAGACCAAGTGTTTTCCCACTGAGCAAAATCAAGCCAACACCTGCATGGTGAAGCTCCCTCCCATCATCTATGAAACACATTCATCTTGTGCCCGAGCCAAGGCGTAAGCTGGGGCAGTGTAAGCTAAGTGTCAGTCACTGTCCTGACTCACAGCAGGGCCTGACTGTGGTGCACTGGAGGGGCATCATGGCCACCACACTGCGCTTATCTGGTCACAGAGCTGAGCAACCAGTCACACTCTGTGATAGTGTGTGTGAAGTCTCTGTTCAGACTCTATCTCCCTGTAGGATTTCTTCAGCCCACTGGGCAAATCCTGGAATAACTGAGAGTCCTCTATAAAGGCCCAACCTAGCCCCCACAGCTGTCACCACGGTCATACTGCTCCGGGCTGTGAGGTACCAGCTCCCTGGGGCCGCCTGATCCACTTCCCCTTACTCATCAGCATGCTCCCCGCTGTCAGGCTGCTGCAGGAGACATGATTTTCAATTCTCATCAACAGCCCGATTCCACCATGCATGCAAGGCAGAGGCTTGGAGTGCACATGCCTGGGAGCCCGAGAGAAGAGGCAGCTGGGAAGTGGGCCACCCACCCCCAGGGCTCCTTTACATAGAAACCGGCTGAGAGCCCTCCAGGTACCATTCCCACCCAGGCCCCTGCCAGAGGGAGATGTCATTCATTCCCTACCCACTGCATTCACACCTGCTGCCATCTGCTCACCCTCTCTCTCTCTCTCTCTCTCTCTCTCTCTCTCTCTCTCTCACACACACACACACACACACACACACACGCACACACACACAATTGCTCTGTGTTCCTAAGCAGGGGCAGAAGGCCAACTGTTCCTGCGGACCCCTTGGATCATAGGCAAGCAAGCAATGTATTACTGTGTGGCCAATGAAGTCACGTTCCGACCTGGCTGTTGACTTCTTCACCTGCTGCCTCTCCTACCCACCAGCTTGTCCTCGGAAGGCAAAGAGGGAACAGGAAGCCTGCTGCCTGGCCCTCTGGGAGCTGCTTTCTCTCCTCACAGACCGTCAGGTTGATCCGCTGCTTCCATGGTCTACCAGACACTCACAGCTCTGTCCAACAGAGCTCCAAAAGGCTTCAATGTCAGACAAGTCAGAGGCAAGTTCTGGTCCCAAAGCTTACTAGATGTGCATCCATAGATGAGTTGTTGCACTCTCTAATTCCCGTTGCCTCATTTGTACAATAGAGAAAACCATATGAACCTTGCAAAGTTGTTCCGAGGCTCAGTGCTAAGTCATCTAGTATAGGTGGTATGCCGGCTATTCAGTGAGAGTTTATTTCCACACTGTGTGGTGGTGCACACCTTTAATCCCAGAACTGAAAAGGCAAAAGAAGGCTGATATCTGTGAGTTAGAGGCCAGCCTGGTCACTCAATGTGTGTGAGGGAGATCTGGATCCGAGGGCCTGAGAGCAGGAGAACTGACCCCTGCTCCTTGTGGTAGGCCACTTTGGGTGAACTAGCCGAGAGAGTGCTGGAGAGCTCATCCCGGTAATGAGGATGAGGGAAGGCTAGCCAGCTGATCAATCCAGCTACTACCCAGGCTCAGAACCAGAGCTATGAGTCAGATCATCCCAGCATCCACCGAATCTATGAACTGCTGGGGCTGGTGAAAGGGATGAACCTACAGATCCAAAATAGCAGGGTCTCCATGACACAGGGCAACAACAGGATATCCAAGAGGAACCCCAGTGAGAGCCCATTATTGGTGGTGTAGCAGGAACCATAGGCCTCCAGCCAGACCAATGACTCATGGAAATGAACACGTGCAAGGAAAGATGAACAGACCAAAGGGTAAACTGTGTAACTCAACAGGCCACACTACAGCTTCCACAACAAGATTCTTGTTTTGTTATAGTTGTTGTTATTGTTACTTTTGTTTTTTTGGTTGGTTGGTTGGTTTTTTATTTTTTCTTTTTGGTTTTGATTTGGGGGGAGAGTGCAAGGGCAGAGGGTAAATTTGAGGAGACAGGAATAGAAGTGGGATCAGAATGCATAATGTGAAATCCACAAAGAACCAATGAAAGTTAAAAAAAAAAAAAAGCCAGCCTGGTGTACACAGCTAGCCAAGGCTAGTAGGGGCTACATGGTGAGGCCCTGTCTCAAAAAGAAAGAGAACTTTTTTCCAATTTTCTTGGTAATCCAATTCTTGGTTGTTGAGCAGAGCAGTCTCCAGTGTGGGCATTTAGTCTATATCATCTCACTGCATTACACCATCGACCTATAAGGTAGCAATCTTTGTGTCCTTATACGGAAGGACAGTAAGGCTCAAAGAGCTCAGAAAACTTGCTCAAGGTAAAACTTGCTCAAGGTAAAAGGTCCAGGAGGTAACAAGGTCAGGGCTCACACATCTTGATTGCAAACAGCAAGCTTTCTAATCTTCACAGCCCTGCTCCCTCATGCCTTCTAGTACCCCAGGATAGGGCTGACATTAGCCAGTGAAGCAACTGGAGCCCCTAGATCCTGGAAGCAGAAGCAGCCAGGTCCAGGATCCATGGGAGCAGACTCAGTGTTGGGAGAAAGGATCCATCGGATTGGTGGGGGACTGGAGCCTCGTGCAACTTGGAAGGGGAGAGGCGGTTTTTACTAAGATACCTTCTAGTAAAATGCATACCATTCTGGAAGCTAAGTCAGGTGACACTAAGTGACTGCAGGGGGTCAGTGTCAGGGACGTGTGGTGGTCAGAGTATCTCCCTTTTCTCAGTGATCCCCAGAGCTACTGCATCACCTGAGAGCTGGTTCCAAATGCAGCATCTCAGCCCTCCGAGCAGAACCGGCTATCTACCATGATCCACGGGGGTTCCTGTCACAGTAGAGAAGCAGTGGATCAGCAGGAGTTGATCCCCAGCCTCTGGTGGGGGGAAAGCAGGCAGCGGTAGTGCCCAGATTGGTTGGAATCGCCTGGGAAGCTTTGAAAACCCTGGCAGCCAAGCTTCAACCCGGCTTCCTTGCTCAGTGTCAGTGGGAATGCCACCTAGGGTCAGTATTTCAAACTTCAGGGTCACAGGCACAGCTGTGTGACTGTAAAGAAAGAGAAATCTGGCGACAAGTGGACTCGGGTTCAAATTCTGACCCTGTTTACTGACCATTTCACCAAGGGCAGGTCACCTCATGTCTCGGGGCTCCAGGGTCCTTGTATGAATAAAAGTGGCAATAACCATTTCTATCCCACATAAACCACAAGCACCCTCATAAACTGTGAAGTGCCGTAATGGTGGTACCTACTCTGCTGGCTTTCTGTGTCACGTTTCCTCGGTGGCTGCAAAACCAAAGGAAGACAGGCCTCGTATCTTTCTGCTCTGTCATTTAGCTTCATCCTATTTCACCCCACGATGTCCCTTGAAGGCACAGAAGGAAAGAATCGTCTCCTGGATGTGCCTCACTTCGTGCTTAGTGAGTCTCCCGCCTGCGGCAGCTCAGCTCATTCCCCTCCTAACACCCCGTAGTGTGTGATACAGTGAAGGCAAGAAGAGAAAGCAATCAGGTCAGATCTCACAGGCTTTGCAGTCTGATGGGCCAGGAGCTTTCAACTACCGATTCATGTCCAGGATCCCCGTCGGCATACTCACCATGTGGACCAGGGCCAAGAGCTCTTCTTCAGTTTCAACAGAGTCTCTTCCTTTGGTTCAAACCAGAAAAATAACTGAGAACTGAGCAGGGGAGCATATGCACCCTGGAAAGGTCCATGGAGACAATCTGCATGCAACTCTTAACTGCAGCTCTGCATCTTGGTACTGTATGCTAGTACCAGGCTGTTTCCCTGTTCCTCCTACCTCGCCTTCTAATGTCACATGCTGCAGATCCCTAGTGGCCATTGAAATCTTGTTAGAAAGTTACAAATATTCCACCCAAAGCCAAGTAATATGGAATGTCTTTAACTCACGTATTAAATTACATGGTCGATGGTAAACAAAGAAAACATTATCACCCTATAGGTTCAAAACTGAGGTTTGTGTCCATTTTGAAAATTACCCTGCTGGGCGGTGGTAGCACACATCTTTAATCCCAGCACTCGGGAGGCAGAGCCAGGTGGATCTCTGTGAGTTCGAGGCCAGCCTGGTCCACAGAGTGAGATCCAGGACAGGCTCCAAAACTACAGAGAGAAACCCTGTCTCGGAAAAAAAAAAAAAAAAAAAAAAAAAAAGGAAAGGAAAGAAAAGAAAAGAAGAGAAGAGAAAAGAAAAGAAAAAATTACCCTTGGGGCTGGAGATGTGTCTTGACTGTGAAGAGAACTGGCGGCTCTTCCAGAGGACCCAGGTTCGAGTCCCAGCACCTACGTGTTAGCTCACGTGTCTGTAACTCCACTTTCAGAGGATCTAACGCCCTCTTCTGGACTCCACAGTCACTGAATACACAAGGGACAAGCAAGACACCCATACGTATTTTTTTAATTAAAAATCTTAAAAGAAAATTATCCAAAGTCTTGGAGCTTTACCTGAAAGGCAATGTCAAGAAGAATAAAATCCAAGACAAATAAAAATTTAATATATTATGTTATATAATATTATGATATATAATAATATAATAAAAGTTAAATATAGTTACTAAAATAAGATGATTAGCAACATGCATGCATTTAGGAATTGCTAAATCATTCTAATTAGCATATGAATTACCTCGAATCATTTAGATCTATTGAACTTATTCTTCCTGATAATTGCATTCTTTGACAAACTTCTTCCCTTTCCCCAAAACCCTTTCAACACCATCCTATGGGTCTATCTTTATGAATTCAACCATTTTAGATCCTACATAGAAGCAAGATCTCAGAGCATCATTCTGTGCCTGAATCATTTCACTTCACATATCTTCCATTTCAACCATGTTAGTGCAAGCCACAGAATCTCCTTTTAGGAGGCTGAATAGTATTTCCTGCCAATTCATTTTCCATCTACTGACAGAAATTTCATTATTTTGACCATTATAAAAAGCTGCACAGTGAACGTGAGAGTGTAGATGTCTCTTGAACATGCTGGTTTGCATCTTTTGGATGTGAATGAAATTGCTAAATAATGTGATAATTCCGTGTTTAATTTTTGAAGGACATCCACATGGTTTTCCAGAATAGTTGTAGTGATTTACATTCCCACCAGCATTATACATGAATTCTAATTTATTCCCATCTTTGTCAACACTTTTCTTTTTGTCTTTTTGATAATAACTATTCTAACAATGTGGATGGTGTCTTTTGTGATGACTAATCTTCAGCTTAACAAGTTTGGGGAGAAGGAACCTCAGTTGAAAAAATGCCTTCATCAGACTGGCCTGAGGACCTGCCTTTTGATTGTTAACTGATGGAGAAGGGCACAGTCCACTGCTATTCTTAGGTAGGTGGGCCTGGGCTGTATAAAAAAGGTAGCTGATATGAGCCAGGGAGCAAACCTAGTTCCTCCATGGTCTCTGCTCCAGATTTCCACTGTATCCCTGCCCTGACATCCTTGATAATGGACTGTAGCCTGTAAGATGAAATGCACCCTTTCCTCCCCAGTTGGCTTCTGATCATGATGTTTTCTAAAGCAGCAGAAAAAGGTAAATTAGAATACTTATCAAAGTTTTGATTTGCATTTCTATTGATTACCTTTCTCATATACCTATTGGGTGTCTATAAGTAAAAGTAGAATTGATTCAACAATACAAAACTGTATGTAAGGAGCAATAAATGAGTAGAGTGGGCATGATATATTACGGGTGACAAACATTGTCAGAACGGTCTTATGTCATGACCTCTTCAGGGTCTGTTTTCTACAAGTGGGTGGAGGCATGCAATCGGTGGCATCTTACAACCACAATGCTCCAGGGAGCTGTCACGGTAAGGTTGTCACAGCCCAGACTCCAGTAGACTTGGTCTCAGCTGTGCCTGTTGTGAGCTCTTTAATTGAGTTATGTACTTTGTTGTGATTACATGTGAATTTAATTGCCACTTAAAATGTCTTTTAAAAGATCCCACTATGGTTTGGCATTGAAACAAGAAGTCACTGTGCACACAGAAAGGTGTAGCATTAGAACAGCGGGATGTAATTCGATATTCCTGAAGCAAAAGCTGTTAGTGGAGTCAGAGCTGAAATCCACTCTTTGGGTTTTTTGTTTTGTTTTGTTTTGTTTTTGTCTTAAGAAAAGAACATGTTTTACAAGACTTAGAAAGGAAGCTATTATGTTTTATAACTGAGCTATATGCATGTATGTATGTATATCTCACATATGCATATATATATATATATATATATATATATATATATCCATTACACGTCCAACAAAGCAAATAAAGATGACAGACACTGCCAAGTCCTCAAGAACAGACAAAACAGATCAAAAGGAGAGGCTGGTGTGATCGATTTAGCAATTTCCCAGGGCTATAATTACAGCATTATGTCAGAGACTGCACTCTGATTTTTATGTACAAGTTACAAAGGTAAGTGCTGTCAAAGCACACATGACTCGGGTATGGTGGCTCACCCCTACAGTTCCAGCTACTCAGGGGGGCGAGAACAAGAGGGTCACATGATCATAGGAGTCTGAGGACTGGGCTAAAACCAATGCAACACAGACATCATCCTAAAATAATTCAAATAAGACTACAAGACAGTGGTTTCCAAAGCATAACCAGTGCCAGAAGCACTACTTACGTGAGAAACAGTAGTTATCAGCAGACAACAGCAACAGAAAACCAAGAAAAAACTCAGCCTGAGAATTACGTTTCTGAAGAAAAATCCAGAATGGGAAAGAAAAGCAACAACTGAAGATATAATAAAAGAAAACATTCCAAAAATAAACATTAAGGGAGGCGGTGAAGAAAGAAATGTCCACCAGGTCCCAAGAACAAAAGCAAGAGGTACGTGCCACCTTTAGTCCTAGACACTTAGGAGGCTAAAGAAAATGGGTTGCTTGAGCCAAGGCGTTTGGGGCTAGCCTGGGCAACACAGGTAGACCCCACTTAAAAAAAATAACAAAAAGGGTGAGGTGTGGAGGAGGAGGAGACAGCGAGCAGTCAGGAGAAAGTCAGGTCCAGAAATATCCCAACAAGTTTCTTAATTCTAAACAGCAACAGTAATAAACAGCTCTATTTATACCCTGAGAGAAGAGAGAGAGAGAGAGAGAGAGAGAGAGAGAGAGAGAGAGAGAGAGAGAGAGAGAGATATGCAATGAGAAAAAGACATAAAGGAATAAAATCATACTAGCCCTGGTCTTCATTTCTGTAACAATAAAGCTACTGAGTTCTGACATGGAAAAGATACAGACTCAAGAATTTACTCTCCAGTAGGCTCTAGCATTTCAAAGGGGACCACATTCCAAATGTCTGCCATTCAAATAAAGCACTTCATTAATCTACACTTCAACTTCCAAAGTGATGAGCTGACATTGGGAAATTTTTTTAAAAAGGAGCAGATTGTAGAAGGATAAGCAATGAGCATGGGATCCAATTCAACATAGAGATCAGTCATGTGTTTGTTAAAGGACGGTTACAAGACCTCCGTAATCTCAAAAACACACTAGAATGGAAAGCCATACAACACCAAAAAATAGTAACTCAGACCCCAAACTCAAAACCTTCATGTAGGCAAGAGAGACCGAGTAAAGTAAAAACACATGAGTTTCTTCATTCTACACAACTCAGAGCCTAAAAGGAAAGACTATCAAACCCCTTTGTTTTTTTAATAAGAATTAATGTTTCGTAACTGCATACATTTAATTTTTATTTATTCTTCGGTAATTTCAGACATGAATACAATGTGTTTAGATTATATCCACTCCTACTCCTCCCAGACACATCTACCCCAATACACACACACACACACACACACACACACACACACACACACACCTCCCAACTTCACATCCTTTTCTTTTCTTCTTAATGACCCACCGAGTCCCATCAGTGCTCACTGGAGCATGGAGTGTACCATGGCCACACCCTTGCATGCATTACACAGGAGAGTAGGGGCCAGCCATTAAAGGATAAATAACACTTGGCCCCTGCCTCATGGGATTTCACCCAACAGACAGCATCCCTTTTACTTGTTACAGAAAAGAAATGATTCCTTGAAGAAATCTGAAAAGGACCAATGTTCAAATGGTGTTTAGGCCTTGCTGCCCATCAATTCTGTCCATTCCTTCTTGGTAAAGATTCCTGAAGCTTGACATCAAGCGACAGCAGTGTGGTCCCCTCCACCCCTGTGGGCGGATCCACCTGATGCCAGATTCATGGTGATCCGTATTAATCTTGTGCAATGTCATCCCTGCGGTTGCCCACTCAGAGCATAGGGATAGCTCTCCATATGGTCACACACGGAGATCACTTAGGCATGAAACTGGGACAGGCAGCAGACAGCGCAAGGACCATCCTAATAGGTAAAATTTGCTTCTAGTTTTACAAATGAGTCTGAGAAAAAAACTCTTTTTCATAATTATGATAATGAACTGCAGAGAAGAATCAGTTTCTGGCTTAAAGTTCATTGGGCCTTAACCACACCATTTCCCTAATTCAAGCAAAGAGTGTAGTGAAAAATTCTATAATTCATTGAAGTATGAGAACAGAGGCTCCCTTTTTCACAAAATAACAAGAATAAAGGAAGGCAGCAAACTAATCATATTGTCCTCAGAGTTCATCAGTTCTCCCTAAAGCCTTCACGGGTTGGAGAGGGGCTTCTCCAGGGGCAACCAGCTTTTTAATAAAAAGGATCCCGACCTGCCCAGGCAATGTGCTGGTCTCAGGTTTGCCTGGCAGGGACCAATTAAAGGACCTTCCATCCTCTTAGCGTCTCCATTACCTAAGCTGACCATTCTCTTGCTAAAAAGGGTGGTCCGATTAAGTCACTGACTCTCCCTGAGAAATCTAAGTTCTAAAGGACTGCTCTTTGCTGAGGTCTTATAGAAAGGGCAATATTCTGATTTAAAAAAAAAAAAAAATCTCCAGGGGTTTCCGGTATCCACAAAGGGAATTTTTTTAATCCCCCTCCTCCCGACACACACACCCCAAACAATTCTTCACATTACCTCATACTGAGGCAGCAATGTACCGGGGACCCTGGCTCACCTAGGGGTTACCTAGCTCCATGGATTGCTCCCCGCAAATCCTAAGGACTAAACCAGGGTGTGTCGCGCCCCGCCGATTGATCTAACTCCAGCTCCCACGCCAGCCCTCCCAGAGGCATCGAGCTGCCTTTCGCTGCACCAGAGACCATCCTCATCCCCAGGACTCCCTCTCCAGGTCGGCTAGGCCAGCCCAGTGCCTTCGAGAGGAGCCGCGCCCACCCCAACCCTGGTGTTGTCCTCGCCCTGGGACTGCGCCCTGGCTGCTTGTGGGTTCCTGCTGCCACCTGTCGGCCATCTGCCTAGAACCGCCGGCTGCAGAATTCTCAAGGAAGCCCTGGCCCCTGACAGGTGGGGGCTCTCCTGGTAGAAGTGTCCCACAAAAGGAGACGTCTTCCTGTCCTATCCGGGTCACTCCTGCTGCCCCCGCAAATTAGACTTGGAGATGCGTGTGCCTATGCCTACCTTCCCCTGGGCTCCTGCCAAGACAAGCCTCCCTCGCCCTTCCTAAACCAAAAATTGATCCGGAAAGAATATATACCTGGCTCTCAGGTACCCCATAACCACCAGGACCCACAAATCTGGGTGAGCCATCCTGGAGGCACAAAGGTAAAGATCTTTTAAAACCCAGATGCAAATTTCAGAATCCCCAGAGCAGAAACCAAGACGCTATTAATTAATTAATTAATTAATAATGTCACAAGTTCCCCTGGGTGTCCCCAATAGTAAGGTAGCTTAGAGACCCACGAGATCAATAGATCCAGATGACCTTTTTAACTTAGTTGTGTACACACACACACACACACACACACACACACACACACACACAGCTGAGTCTATGAAAAACAAACAAACTCTAGGCTTGGAGTAGGAAAGATGGTCACCGACTTGCCCAGCAGTCTCCAAGCTCTTATCGGCCTCATACCAAGTTACGTCAGTTCTCAGAAGTCTGTGTCCTAACCACTGAGTAGCCACAAGCAAAAAACAAAACAAAAACCCACTGGAAAGCGTGGTTTATTTCATTCCGTTCTTAAATAGTCACAACTACTTTAAAATGTGTGGCCAGAGTCCTACACAAGTTCTCAGACCTTGGCATTAAGTCCAACACTGACTGCTGCCCTCTGTTCCTATACTGACTTTCCCAGGATTCTTTGTGATCCTTCATATTGTCAACTTGACAGAGTCTAGAAACACCTAGAAATTTCTAGATTCCCTGATGGTGGTTGGCACCATTGCATGGTCTGGGCTCCGAGGCTGGATTAAAGGAGAAACTGAGCTGAGCCCAAGAACCCTGCTCTTTGCTTCCTGACTGCAGATGCAACATGGCCGTATGCATCATGCTCTCGCTGCCGTGTTCTACCCATAAGTCCTTTCTTCCTTAAGTTGCTTTCGTCTGGTGTTTTGTGAGAAAAGTGACCAATACACTAGCTTCCGGCAACCCCTGGAAACCCAGCTTCATGAAGATGTTATCAAAAGGCACACAGAATCTGATGCTGCAAAACATTCTTAGCTGGCTAGTCATTTGCATGGAGTCAGACAGACATCAGGTGTCATCTTAGACCTGTGATGTTTCTGTGGGGCCTGTGGGTTCACCCCAGGACCCCAACACCTCAGCTCCAAGTTTAGGAACAATTTGGGGGTAGCATCACTCATGATTGCACCTCTCTCCACGCTCCCCAGCTCTGCTGCAAAGACCTCCCATCTCCCCTTGAAGTGGCCAGGCATCTTCCCACCACAATATGCTTTGTCCTATAGTCTTCTCTGCCTAGATGGCACTTCTCCAGGCTTCAGCAGGCCTAAGCTCTTAGCCTTGGGTTCTCAGTTCAAATACCACTGCCCTATCCGCTGTGAAGCCTTCTAGGGCCCAGGACCCAAACACTCTCTACAGATCAACCTGTCCTTGTAGCTCCCCTCACTGTCTGAAATGATCCTGTTTCTTTATCAGCTTTCCTGTTCTCTCTCTCTCTCTCTCTCTCTCTCTCTCTCTCTGTCTCTCTCTCTCTCTCTCTCTCTCATAGAATGTGGGTTTTATGAGAGCCAAGACTACTCCATGGAGCCCAGGCCAGTTCTCCACAATAAGCAGGTGGTTCTGCATGAGTGAATGCAGCCACTCCACCCGGCTCAGACAGATAAAAGATTTGAAGACTGTACATCATGTGTCTTATCCTCTGCAGTCTTCACAACAGCATTTTAAAAATAAATATTGACCCTGCTTAGTAGACAAGGCGCTCAACACTCAGAAACACGAAGCTTGCAGGGCTGTGCAGCTGAATTGGGAGGGCTGAGAACAAATCAGGTCTACTGAATTCCAAAGGGTGTTTTTGTAAAACCATACTAACCAGCTGCTGTTTACATATACATAATATAATTTTTTCAGAAAATATTTTGGATTGGAGCTAGAGAGATAACCCGATCTGAAAGCACTTCCCTTGCCAGCGTGAGAACCTGAGGTCCATCCCAAAATTCACATTAAAAAGCCAGGCTTGGTGGTGCCGTGCTTGTAATCCCAGTGCTGGGGAAGTAGAGACCAGTGGATCCCTGGGGCTCACTGGCTGGCTGGCTCAGCCTACTCTGAGAGTCCCAGGCCAGTGAGAGACCCTGTCTAAAAAACACCAGGATGGATAATACATAAGGAATGACACCTGAGGACATCCTTTGGCCTGCACGTGAACGTGTACCCCCACACACAGACGTGCACACACAAAAGGAAAATATCTTCAACTGTGGGTGGTGTTTCCCATGTACTTTCTGTAACAGGCCAGAGGTAAAATTAGGAAATGGACTAATACCCAGTGTCCTTAGATTGGCGTTTGTCTTCTAACACCCCAGCCTCCCCCTCCAGTGGAGAGCAGCATGGATGTACCCCGGGGAAGGCCTAGCACTGCTGACGCCCCTGGAAGGGGTTGGTACCAAGGAGGCCTCTGGCAGCCATGTCTTCTGGCCTGGACCATGTTGCCCTTTAAACTTAATAACAAGTGTGACTGGCATGGCTGCTCTGACTGATGGGTTCCTGTTGACTGACAGGCAGGAGGCTGGCAGGCACAGCTGTAGTCAGGGACTTGGCAGGCACCAACCATGTGCCCTCTGCTGGACTCGACGCTAGGAAGTCACATGTTTAAACAGTCCCTCTGTGGGATAGGGATGATTAGGGACCCTCATCTGCAGGCCTTGGGGGCTCTGGGGTTGCCTCAGCCCTCTGAGAGGAACTGCAAATGAGATACCAGGGTTTCAATGGCTGAACACAGTTTGTGACACTCACGCAAAATAAAGGTTAAAAATTAGGGGACTGGGAATGTGACGCAGTTGATAGCATGGCCCAACTTGTCTGGCATGCATGAGGCTCTGGGTTTGATTCTCAGCACCATAGAAACCAGGGGTAGTAGTGCATGCATGCCTGGAATTTTAGCACTTAGGAGATAGAGGCATGAGGATCAGGTTCAAAGCCAGCCTGGGCTACATAGTGAATTCAAGGCCAGCCTGGGTTTCATGAGGCCATTTGAAAGACAGACGGACAGAAGGGAGGGAGGGAGGCAAGCAGGGAGAAAGGGAGAGAGGGAGGGAGGGAGGGAGGGAGGGAGGGAGGAAGGGAGGGAAGAAGAAAGGCTTTGTCATTTCTTCTCTTCACGTGGCTTGGTTTTGACCGCACTCCCATTAGACTGGGTAAGGTCATGAAGGAAGGTCATTCACCTCTCCCTCCCTGACCACCACGCTTGCCTTTGCCTGGCTCATCTAGCTTCTGCTTATTCTATGATGGATGACCATCTGTGTTGGTCTCTCAGTCTGTGCTGACTCAAAATCAGGCTGGGTCCCATTCCCTGTGTTTCAAATACCCTACATATAACTGGACCCCAGAGCCTGCCTACCTGCATTGTAATGACCTGTGTGGGGTGTGTCTCTATGCCGAGACTGTGAACTGTTCACATGACCTAACAGGTGGATGAGAGACATGGTCAACACTGTTCCAGCCTCTGTGCAGGAGACATTCCCATAAGATCCCAAACCTTAGGGGCCATCTCATACAAGACATGAGGAACCGGCATCCAGAGATCCCTGACATGGGAAGAGTAGCCTGAAAGACAGAGACCACAACAGCAAAGACCTAGGAAAAGCTAGCAGCTCCCCCACCCCCCAGGCCACCATCATTCTGAAGCTCTCAGTATCAACGACTGTTAACAAACTGTTCGTGACTCAGCTTCTCTATCTTCTACCCCAGGTTGGAGAACAAGCCTCATCTCGGCTCTGCATCAGGTCATGGTGACCACCTCCTCCACATGCTGCAGCACCCTGGCCTTCCGTATGGCACAAATAGCTTGTCA
The DNA here is from genome assembly GCA_902168425.1 of Peromyscus attwateri. Lineage (NCBI taxonomy): Eukaryota > Metazoa > Chordata > Mammalia > Rodentia > Cricetidae > Peromyscus > Peromyscus attwateri. The sequence continues at coordinate 28,420 of CABHPP010133983.1, forward strand.
GCTCTTAACACAGGGCTGAGAAGCAAGAAAAAGGAAGCACTCAGGGACAGAGGAGATGGCCCCTGTCTGCCCACTGCAGAAGCCTGCCCACTAGGAGGCCTTAATCACCAGCCTCTGCCCTGGTGTCTCATTTCATCATAAGCAGGAAGCATGCCAGGGTAGGGCCTGAAGAGACTGAGCCAGTCCTGAGAGTGAACGCTGAGGCTGAGGGGGTTGAAAGACGGTGTCCACCACTGTCTGCCGAGGACTCGCTGCTTCCTTACAGATGAACTCAAGAGGGGTTACAGTGGGAACAGTTGTTTCAGGAGCTCTGGATGACCAAGTGTCTGAAAGCACAGAGGACATTGAAAGGTCGTGGAGAAAAAAGAGAGAGATAGGGACAGAGAAAGATGAAGCCAAGTGCTTTAGCTTGGAAGAGACAGAAGTTAAGAACTTGATGAAGGGGCGGTGGCGGCGCACACCTTTAATCCCAGCACTCGGGAGGCAGAGCCAGGTGGATCTCTGGGAGTTTGAGGCCAGCCTGGTCTACAGAGCGAGTTCCAGGACAGGCTCCAAAGCTACAGAGAGAAACCCTGTCTCGAAAAACAACAACAACAAAGAACTTGTGAGTCTGTCGGGAGGGATTCGATGAGTTTTTTATCATCAATTAGAGTTGCGAGGGTGTGAGAGGCCCGTGAGAGAAAGAGGATGAGAGGTAACCAGAATGTTCTCGACCTCATCACTGGAGACTTTGAACCCAGGCCCTTTGCTTTCATCCCCCAAACCGTGGTCACCTGAGACTGAAGTCCACAGCCCCAACCACTCGGTTGTCAGCAGCTGAGTTCTTTGTAATCTGATTGAAATAAATGTTAAAATCTGAAGGCCCAGGCCCACTGAGGTTCCCCTTCCCATGTAGATACCAGTGAAATCTTTCCACAAAACTGCCAGCCCGTAGCTTCATCATCCACACTCGATGATCCAACGCTGTCTCTCGAGCCCATCTGCAGTGACTTTGCTACAGCCAAATCTTTCTGCATCCCACTCACCTCCAAGCCGCTGCCCAAGCTGTTCATTCTCTCTAGACTCTAGACTCATCCTTCTTTTTAAGCCTGCTCACCCCTCAAGACCCCCCAAAGACACTGCTGCTTCTGGTAAATGAACTTACTTTGAGTCCTCCCGTCAAGACATACCTGCCTCACACACGGGAGCTGCTCAGTGTGCCTCTTTACCAGGAGAAGAAGAAAAGGGTTAGGGCAGACGGCTCAGAGGATGAGTAAATCAGTCGGTGGTGAAAGCTGTGACTGAAATGTCCTGAGGGAGAGAGAGAGAAAAAGGTGGAGAGATCGTGGTGAGCTGGGGTCAACCAGAGCTCAGAAGAAGCAGAAGCTACCAGAAGAGCCGGCAAGGGCAGGAGACAGGGTAAGAGGAGGCTCGGTGACCTGTGTAGAGAAGACAGATCCCTTGCCTGGGGCAGGACCAGAGCAAAGGCTTGGGACTCCTGCCATAAGGACCTCAGGTCTGAGAACAGGCTCCATGGGCATTCCTGTCCATTTACCCTTTCTACTCCCTCCCTGACTTCACTTAAGCTGCTGTGAAGGGGACTGTGGCAAAGAATGTGGTTTTGCCCTTGCCCTAAAAATCTACCTGAAGTTAAATTGAAGACTTTTGGATTAATGGCGTTGGCAGAGATTTCAAGACAGCCTAGTATGTGTCCTGTGGTTCTGAGCAATCACTCTTATAGAGATCTATAATGAAAAGGAGCAGGCTGGATAAAGAGACATACAAAATGTACGGTTTGAAGAGAAAGGGGGCACCCACAAATGGAACGGAGCAAAGTCCAGTACTCCAGCAAATGCAATGTTTAAAGAGAAGCCAAGGACTGTTTATTGAAAGCAGTAAGAACTCAACAGTTGTCAAGTAGAGATGGGTAGAGAGAATTGGGGAAGAAGATACTAGAAGTGGAAAGCACCCAAAGGAAAACCATACCAGAGTTTCTGGGAGTTGTGCTAAGTGACACACATGTAACAATTTTGGCTTAGGACAACTATGGGTGTGTGTGTGTGTGTGTGTGTGTGTGTGTGTGTGTGTGTGTGTGTG
>CABHPP010133984.1:0-31302 GCA_902168425.1 Peromyscus attwateri
AGAGAGGAGAGTGTGTAGAGAGGAGAGTGTGTAGAGAGGAGAGTGTGTAGAGAGGAGAGTGTGTAGAGAGGAGAATGTGCATGGAGGCTGGGGAAGCCTTTTCAGTGGGTGCTGGAGACTAAAGTTTGTTTTAAACTCTGGCTGCCCATAGGTGGCTTCCACAATAGGGTGTTCTCAGGGGAGTAGTGGTGGCAGAGACCAGATTAAAATAGTTTCTGGCCCATCCACTCTATCCTTCTTTTGTCTTTTTCTGGTTCCCTTGATCTACCTCCATTAGCAGACCACAACTTGTTGTCCCATGTTGCTCTTCCTACTTTAAGTCCCTCCTCAGTTGTTTTTAATTTTTATAACAGAACCCGGACCACTCTGCACGACCTGTAAGATGCTACATGGCCTGACTCCTGCTGTCTCCATCAGACCATTGGCTTGTGTCTCCTGTTTTTGTTTTCCTCAGCCTAGGGGACTGTCTCAGTTTCCTGGACAGCCTGAACAGATTGCTTATGGCCAATGCCCTGACCCCCACCTCATCCCTTGGCTAGCTACTTCTATTTTAGAATTTCAACCTACATGGGCTTTCTTCAGTAGACATTCCCAGCTGCTCAATCTAAAACCAGTTTTCCATATGATATAGTCCTACTCAGCTTTTGGTTTTATTTGATTTTTTAAAATCATGCTACCTTTCTTTGCTTCATAGCATATACAGTTGTTATATATAACTCTGTCTAGATAGGTTCTGTCTGGGTAGACAGCAGCCAGGGTATCACATTTTTATTCAGTTGCTATCAGGTCAAAGTGGTTTCCACCATGGCACTGGCTGCCTTTTGGCTGGAGACTGGCCTCTGAGAAGATGTTTAGTAAGTTTCAGTAACTTAGAGAAAACACCAGGGACCACGATGACTCTTGGAACTCCAGAATAATTATTTTTGAACTGTTCCAACAGAACCCACGAGAGACTTACTTAATAATGTTATATCCCTTCAAAATTTACTGGGCAAGTTACTGAACTAAACGTCTTGTGACTTCACATTCTGGGTTTTAATAACAGAGAATCGATAACCTGTTCCCATTCATTGAAGTTTGCAGTTAAAATGTATCTGAAGGGTCCCCAATGGGGAGCAAAAGCAGGGACCCAATCCTTTGTATTGTCAATCTTTTAAACTCTATCCATTTTGGAGGCTGTGAAGTCGTAAGCTTACTGTGATTTTAATTTATACCTCTCTAATGTGTAATGAACTTGGGATTTCCAGCTCAAGGGCAGATGTGTCCGGAAACTGGACATGTAACAGGTTGGAGGCTGAGTCAGCTCGTGGTCTGACCCTGGGTGGTTATGTTCTCTTCTGGCATTTTAACAATACAATGTGCATGCTTTGTCTCAAGGTTTTGAAAGATACACAGTCTAGAGCAGTGGTTCTCAACCTTCCTAATGCTGCCACCCTTTCATACAGTTCCTCATGTTGAGGTGACCCCCAACCATAACATTATTTTGTTGCTACTTCATAACTATGATTTCGCTACTGTTTTGAATCATCATGTAAATATCTGATACAGAACACCCAAAGGGGTTGTAAGCTACATGTTGAGAGCCTCTGGTTTAGGGGTACCTTTGAGTTAAGGTGTTACGGAAAGCAAAACCACAAGCAAGCAGGCAGGGGACTCCTATTCTCTATTTACAGTAGAATCTTATAATCTTCTAGGGAAGACGACGACGATATCCCTAGAGGCACCAAGAAAGTGCATGACATGCTGTGAGCTCTTGGTATGTCAGCTGTGTGCCAGCACATCTTCACCATGCCCTCTAGAGGCAGGGGGTGGTACTACACCCATACTCTGTTGGACGCTCAAGGAGACCCAATGTTTGCCTAGGAATCACAGGGGCTGGATTTAAAACCCTGGTGACTGATGGCATAATATGTACACCTAATGCACACATTATTCTGGAAGAACTCTCCCTCAGATAGAAAGCTGTGTAGCTGTATGAAGGTCCCAGTTCCGTCATTTCCTGCCTATGTAACCTTGGGCAACTTAACTTAGCTGTTTGGAGCTCTTGTATGATGGAGATAACAACACTTGTCCTCCAGGGGTAGCATCAAACCTGACTGAAATTTCCTTGTATATCAAATGTCTGATAGAACTTTGCAAAGACCTAGAAATGGCCCATAAACACATGCTCAAGTTCACCTGACAGTACCATACATTAAAGCCATGATAAGATACCACATCACCCCCAGCAGAATGGGTAAAATGGAAAGATTTGATAGATTGCAATGTCAAGAGTTTGAGTGGAAACAGTTCTCCTGTGTGTCTGGACAAGAGTGTGCAGAGGAGTGGAGCCTGAGGAGAAATCATGCAGCAGAACCTACTAATGATGGGAATGAGTGTGTGCCATGGCAAGTGATTTCCCTTCTGAGCGTGTACTCAAGAGAACAGTGGTTTGTGTTTATTCACAGCCCCTTTCATAGTATCAAAATACTAGAAGCATTCATCAAAGGAGACGGAATAAACACGCTGTGGTGGAGTACTGAAGGGGATGCCCTTCATCAGCCAGCTCATGGTAGATGCACAGATTAATCTTAGAAGTATCCTGTTGGATGAGAGAAGCAGACAGACTGCACACTTTCTAGTCTACCTTTTCTTGAGTTCCAATTACACTTCACTTAGATGAACTCAAGAAGGGCCCAAACCGGTTTTTGGTGAGAGAGCTCTGAGCGGTGGCGACTCCTGTGAAGGACACAGGGGAAGTTATTAAGGAGAGGAGGAGTTTCTTGCCTTGAATCAAGTCATGGCTCATAGCTGTAGATAGGTAAAATTCATTAAGCTGCACATGAGAGATAAGTGGGCATTATTGTAAGTCATATGACATGTATGAAATGTTAAGGTTCAGTGTATTATGAAATGTATGAAATGCTAAGGTACAGTGTATTATGACATGTATAAAATGCTAAGGTTCAGTGTATTATGACATGTATGAAATGCTAAGGTTCAGTGTATTATGACATGTATGAAATGCTAAGGTACAGTGTATTATGACATGTATGAAATGCTAAGGTACAGTGTATTGGGCATGCAGTAAATGCTCAATAAACATGAGAACCTTGGTTTTGTTGTCTCCTATATAAGAATGTAAGGTGTGGGGGCAGAGAAGATGGCTCAGTAAAGTGCCTGCCATCCAGTCATGAGGACCTGAGTCCAGAATCCATGTAAAAAGTTGAGCATGGTGGTACATACTTGTAACTTGAGTGTTGATGGTAGGGTAGAGAGAGGCAGGAGGAGCTGTGGAGCTAATTGGCCAGCCTAGATGAATTAATGAGTCCAGGGTGAATGAGAGTCCACGTCTCACAAGATAAGATAAGAGCAATCAGTGAAGGCATTGAACTTTACATGCATGCACACACACATTCATATGTTTCAGCATGCATGAGTTCATACGCCCATATGAAAGTGTACAACCCCCCCCCCCCCCCACACACACACACAATGTGATTTAGAGTTATATCCACAAACAGTGATTTTTCCACCCAGGGAACATGAGCCAGTTCAAGAGGAAGAGAAGGCCTCTTACAGAAAGCCAGGTTACGTAGACTGAATAAAATGATCCCCTGAGGCAGCAAGGCTTTGCTTGTCCTTGTGAAAGAAAGGCTCACCACTACTGTGTGGTCATGGGAAACCTTAGGGAAAGTGGGACATTTCAAACAATTGATGGTGAGGAAAGAGAGCAAGGTATAAAAGTGAAGAGGGTTCAGGCCACATCTGGGGAGAGCTGAAGAACTCCGTGTAGCCAGAGTTTGCAAGGACATGTATGTGTAGAGTTGGAACACATTGATAGAGCACTCATGGGTGACCCTGAGTTCCAGGATGAGCAGTTTAGCTATGATCCTACTAGAGGAACTTGGGAAGCTTTTGAGTCATGTTGTCAAGTTGGCATCTGGAGTTGACTGGGGGATATAAGTGTCGGGATTCCTAGGAGCAGAAACTGCAGGTGGGTTGGGGCAGATGAGTTCCAAAGAAAGTGCCTGGAACAAAGGGCCAGGGTGGTTGGCGTGGGACTGTCTGGGAGGGGACAGGATTTGTGCATGTAAGGTCCTCTGTCTTACACCTTACTGAGAAAGCCCAGTGTCTCCTACAACCATGGAGCTGGAACCTGGGAACAAGAGTATATCAGGAATGCTGGCAAGGCTAAGTTAAGGTTAATTCCCAAGTGAAATTTCTTGAGAAAGGGATATTTGCCCATTCAGTTTGGAATAGGGATGCCAAGTGGGGTTCTTTCATGAGAAGGGGAAAGAGGGAAGAGAGAGAGGACACGGAAAGACCTCCATGTGGATGGAGTCTTTGCTGCAGCCTTCTTTATCCTGACTCACTCGGAGCTGAGTTGGTCAAAGGCAAAGTTGACTTGGTCAAGGGCAAGTACAAAGCTGTATGACCTTCTGTCAATGTGCTGCTTCTGGTCCAGGCAGCTCCTGGCGGGAGAGGGAGGACTGAAGTCCTGTGGACATGGCAGGCCCTGTGTCCTGGGCCAGTTTCTGGAGAAGGGCTGGTGAAGATCCGTTGGCAGCAGCACTTAGAGCAGCAGAGGACAGGCACCTTAATAAGGGAAGAGGGTCAGGGAGGCTATCCACAGTCATGACAATTGGGGACAGGAGAAAGCAGCCTGTCAAAACCAGTTCTGTCTGTCCTGTATGAAAGCATCAGCTGACCACTTAGTCTGAACACGTTATCTGTCCCTGCCAGTCTCCTTCCTCCCTTGGCCATCCTACTGAGGGCCCACTATGATTAACTCTTTCCTTGTCTCCCCCCAAAAGAGAGAGCCTCTTGAGGACTAGAGTTGGCCTTACCACCCTATTGTCCTTCTGAACCCCAGAGACTGTGCCATCCTTGGCACAGAGAAGACAAAGTGACATTGCTTGGCACCAGGGGTCCTCTACCCTTGTTCCCTATGCCCTGCCCACACTACTGCCCTCTGTCTCTATCCAGATTCAGAGCTAGTGACTAAATTCTGACCTTGGGAGACAGTGATAAGCTACATGTGAAAACCAGGCAGCAGGCACTGTACTGAGAGCCTTCAGCCTTGTTTTTCAGTTATCTATACCTTTAAAAAGTTTGTTTAAAACAAATTATATGGTAAATTTCTTTTCCCTGCTTTCCAAATGGCATCGTGGAAGGCAATTTTGCAGTGTCTCTCTTGGAGAGAGAGAGGAAAAAAACCTAGGCGATTTTAAAGCAGAATAATTATTTGTATCAGCAGGAAATTGGAACTCTATGTCGACTCTGAACAGGTACTGGGAGAGCCTGACTGTTTAATTTCCCTTAAACGCCATTTGCATGCATTTAGTGCTAAGAGACTCGCGTTCAGAGTTAGGGAACGGTGGGAAAGTCAATGGAGGGGAAGGTTGACAAAGTAGAGGGCTGCAAATAGTTTATACTAAAAAGCTGGATTTCTGTGTTTACTGGCAACTGGCTGGGAGCCCAGGGACTCACGTCATCTGGGTTTGCCCTCCACACGCAGCTGCTTTGCGGTGGAGATGCTGGCAAGATCCTGGATCCTTTAGGCATTTGGAGGCATGCTGCGACCACTTCCTGAGTGTCCTCTGGGTAGATCAGTGGTTGAGTCACAGCCTACTTAGCTGACATTGCTCTTGGTCTATAAGAAGAGCAACTTAAGGAGCCATACAAACTTTTCTTGGCTTCCTCTGAAGGTACTGGAGCTGTATTGCCAGACAAATTAGGGTTCAGGGAACCTGAGGGGCCATGTGTCACCCACCCAGTGTAAACTCATTAAGGGGAAGACTTTTCTTTATCAGTGCTTATTGGTGTCTTCTGTCCACATGCAAGCCCTCCATCTTAAGACCTCTTGAATAACGTGACTCAGTTTCAAAATGAAGTTAAGTGAGCTAGGCTCTTGGCTAATTACTGGAGACCCAGAGACCGCACAGTTGTAGACGGGGAGATAGACATGCTAATAGGAGAAGTGGACAGGCGACAAGGACCTCATGGAGGGAGGGGTTCTCTGCTGTGTTGGAGCTGGGGTAGAGTCAAGAGAGACTGGGATGTTTGAAAGGCTCTCTGGGCAGAGGAACATGCCTGTGCACAGGTTTAGACGTCTGACAGCACTTGGGTTTCAGGCGGTGAGGAATGATAGTGGAGGAGGCAGTGGGCTTGTGGATCCAGGTGGACATGAGTGCTTCTGCGGCTTTCAGCAGAGACTTGGCATAACGGACCCTTGAAAGAGTGTCTCTACCAAGGAGCAAGGCACTCCAGAGGTGTGCTCATGACGTTTCTAAGTCGGAACTGCTGGCAGTGGTGGTGATAAAGATTGAATCCCCCCACAGTGGGATTTCAGGAGCCAAAGCTCTTGTGAGTGTGTTTTCCTTCATAGGCAGGTTCTGTAGATGCCCTTCAGTCATCCACACAAGTAATCCTGCCTGTTGGTGGCATGACTCTGCCAGGTACAGTTGGGCGTGTGTGACTGAAACAGAGAGGGAAGGCAAGACCAGAAGCAGGCAGTCATGGAAAGGGCAGCTCATGTTTTTCCAGAGTATTCTGATCAGTCTACTGGCATGGCCTCCTAGAAGTTAAAGAAATTTTGACTGTATTTTAAAAAAATCATTGCTTAGTTATTGATGACACAAACGACTCTGAGAAACTATTAAGTGCTAGGTTTTGCAAATATCTGTTTCTTCTGTCTTGGGAGCCTGCCTTCTTTTCCCAGTCTGCTGGATTTTAATCCACTCTCAGCAGCTCTTTCTTTACTCAGCTCCCAGTGCCAACCCTGAGAAGGAGAGCTGCCTGTGCCATGTGTCACCCTGGCCGGGGTTCCCGCGGTGGTGTGTGATGAAGGCCCAGTGTCCACAGTATGGTAATGGTGGCGTAGCAACAACAGTGGTCAAAATAGCAGGTCCTGGGGCAGAAGTGTCCTCAGGGTAGGAGGTGTGGCAGTCACAGCATACATCTGACGCCCTGGCTCTAACCTTGCTCTGTGTGATCTGTCACTAGGAATCCACATAGTGGGCATGAAGAAACTGGACCGAACCTCTTACAGCCCACCATGCATCTAAGGACCTTTCTTTGTTTGAACCAATCTCCGGTGTTCTGTTTGCTTTAAGTATACAAAAGACAGGGGAAGAATACTTTGTAGTCCTTGTACCTATTGCACTCCTCAAGTCATATTTGATACACAGCATGGGCTTATTCAACACATAAACACAGGCTGAATGAATCATGAGACTGGGCTTTTCGATCTCCCCTTGGGTTAAAATTGTAGTAGGGAGAGAGGTCTCAGAAGTTAAGAGAGTGTACAGAGGTCCTCTGTTCTTGTGGAGGGCCTGAGTTCAATTCTCAGCACCACCAGCTAGCTCACAACTGTCTATGCCTCCAGTACTATGGAATCTGATGCCTCTGGCCTCCTTGGACACTTGTACTCATGTGTATGTACCCATACACAGACACTCAAAGATTGAAAAATAAAATAAATATACAAAAAGATTATAGTGTGGAACCCTGGCTGCATCCTGTCTTACTTAGGCAGCGTCTGAATGGCCCTGGAACACACCCGCTGATTAGTCATTACTTATTTATTGAGCAGTTAACGCTGCTCTCAGAACAGTATCTGCGGCTGAGAAACGCCAAAGCGCCCAAGGCTGTGGACTCCTGCACTACACTGGACAGAGGTTTTCTGTCGTGTTTCTCATTCACAGCACTGACTTCCCAACACACCTCACTTGACACGAGCTTATGTACTTCCAGTCTCTAGAGCCCCAGGAGTCCCATGGCATACGCCCAATGAAATCTTGGTGACTGCATGGCAAGTGCTCAGGAAGCTGTCTTCTGGGGGCCGAAGAAGAGGCTCATGGGTAAAGTGCTTGCTGCACAAGCGTGAGGACCTGAGTTTGGATCCCCGGCCCCCGTGTAAAGTGTAGAAAGCTGGGCAAGGTGGTGCTGGGGGTGGATGGTGGAAGAGTGGACGTGAGAGACACGTGCAACTCAGCCGGTCTAGCTGCGTTAATGAGGTTCAGTGAGGGACCCTGTCTCAGAAAGTGAGATGGAGAACAACTGGGGAAGACATGTGACAGCCTCTGGCCTCCACATGAGTGCATACATATGTGCATGCAGCAAGCACATGTATCCTCCCCAAATGAACACATACATCACACATACACATACCCCTACAGACAACCCACCTTTTAAACACATGGTTTGTCGTGTGCGGGCCAAACAGCAATGGCTTTCTTTCAGAATTTGTGGGTACAAATGTTGCCCTCGACTGGGCAGCACAAGGCGAATCTAGATGCGTCTCTCCTCAGCTGCTTTTGACCTTAGAAAGTCCTTGGCTGAAGTAAGCTTCTTTCTGTAAAATGAAAGATTTGGTCCTGAGCTGCTGTTCTGTCTCTTCCAGCTCAAATCTACTCATATTTTAAGGCTATTAATAGGAATCTTTAGAACTGTGCAAAGATGTAAAAATATGTGTTCCCTGAGGGCTGTGGTGGATGCAGAAGAAAGAGTACCTGGAGACTAGAAACTTCTGCCTTGCTTAGAAAGGACTCATTTTCCTCCCTTATAAAATATAGATAGGGAAGCCTACTGTCTATCTGGGGTCCTATGGCAATTAATTAGTTAATGTTTGTGGAGTTCGAAGGGAATGAAAACCATCACATGTAAAAAGCTGTGGAGACACTAAGTGCTATTATTTTCCATCCAGTCCTCCCATTAAGCTTCAGTTTCATATTACAGTCACCATAACAGCATCAGCTGGGGCTCTTCTGGTTAATTATGCTACAAGTAAAAGGGAAAAGAATTCTCTTTAAAATTTCCATTTTAACTCTCTTCTGTCTCCAGCGCCTCCTCTCACCTCTCCAGTGCAACATTCCACACTGCTAATGACCCAGGCTCAGCAAGTGCAGTCACTCCTGTTCCTCCACAAGTTCACTATGATTTGGAGATACCAACATTGTCCCACAGGCTAGAGGTGGTACATACACACACCCCAGAGCACCCTACTCTTTAGGGCTGCTGCTTCTGCTTCTTCTTCTTCTTCTTCTTCTTCTTCTTCTTCTTCTTCTTCTTCTTCTTCTTCTTCTTCTTCTTCGTGTGTGTGTGTGTGTGTGTGTGTGTGTAAGAGAGAGACAGAGACAGAGACAGAGAGAGAGATAGAGACAGAGACAGAGAGACAGAGAGACAGAGAGAGAGACAGAGAGAGACAGAGAGAACATTCCTGATTCTGCCATATGGTGGGAAGGGACAGGTTTGACAAGGGTGGGCGTGGCATAGCTGTTTTCTCAGGGTTGGACATGGCTATTGCTGCTTTGGATCAGAGCAGCTGTGATCACACACATGAGACCTTCATGAGACTGGGCCTATGAACATTCCCTTATGGAAGAGAGGAAGGCTAGTGTGACTCTCCAAGCTTCCATGAGATGCTCATGAGGTTGTCTCCCAAATCATTTAAGACAGTTGACAGGGTGGGATTTGTCAGTGGTGATGTAACAGGTCTTTCTTTGGACTGCCAGCTCCCAAATAATGACACAGAGATTTCTTATTATGAAAGCTTGGCCTTAGCTTAGGCTTGTTCCCAACTAGCTCTTAAAACTTAAACTAGCCGGGCGTTGGTGGCGCACACCTTTAATCCCAGCACTCGGGAGGCAGAGGCAGGCGGATCTCTGTGAGTTCGAGGCCAGCCTGGTCTCCCAAGCGAGTTCCAGGAAAGGCGCAAAGCTACACAGAGAAACCCTGTCTCGAAAAAACCAAAAAAAAAAAAAAAAAAAAAAAAAAAAAAAAAAAACTTAAACTAACCCTTTTATATTAATATACATTCTGCCATATGGCTCATTACTTCTTCTCAATACTGTACATTCAACTTCTTCCATGTCTGGCTGGCAAATCTCCTGCCTCAGATTCTTTCCCAGAGTTCCTATCACTCTCCAGAAATCCCACCTATCCTCTTCTGCCTAGCTATTGGCTGTTCAGCTCTTTATTAAATCAATCAGAAGGTGCCTTAGGCAGGTGAGGTAAGACAGAGACACATCTTCACATAGTACACAAAAAGATTATCCCAACAGGGTGAAGCTCTTGTGTATCTACATAATTCTGGAAGTAACCTGGATAAACTTCTTGTTTCACCAGGCTGGACTTGGGTGGAATACTTTCTTTGGTCTGTTGCCATCTTCTATACTTCAACCCAAACAGGGAGCAGCATAATCGAGGATTAGTAGAACATTCATGGGGGACTCTCCACGTAGCTATCACCTTTCTGAGATAGGATGGCAGGTCTCCTGGGTGGGGTGACAGTTGCATGGCTCCTGCTATGGGGTGATAGGGCATGAAGCTGAGGTCTGAAAGTCTTTACAGAGGGAGTTTTCTCTAGCTCAGAATCCATCCACTGCTCGGTAACCAAACTCAAGTGCTCAGGCATGTGGGGACAAGCTGTCAGTGTGGCTGAAAAGAACTCCAGTAGTAGATGCTCTGGCAGATCTGAGGATGTAGGTTGGTGTGAAAATTGGGTGCTAAAACAGTTAAGAGGTGATAAAAAAAAAAAAAGAAAGGCAGACAAAAGGGCCTGTTTGGGTCACTCAGAGGCAAATGTGGTAAGATTTATAGTGAGCTGGAATTCCTAGGGAGAAAAAAATGACAGGAAGCCAAAGGAAGTACTTGTTAGCTGCCCCCCCCTTCCCCCTGAAGGCTTTAAAGCTGAATAACAGTTAGGATAATGAGGTGAAGGTCATTCCTACTGTGCTACTGTGCCTTGCTTGTGAAGGAAGGGATCTCATGTTGGGGGCAGTGGCAGGAACCACTCCAGCTGCTCTCCCAGCAGGGTGACCAAGGTAGCTTGCAGGTGAGGGGCATGCAGGGTGATCAGAGGCCTGCAACCAAATTGTGCCTTTGTTGGTTACCTGCTAGTGTACAGAATGCTTGGGCTTTGTATGTTGGGTCTGAGTGAATCTTAATTCATGCAACCCCAGAAGTAATGGGGACAAAAGTGAACAGGGGTATGGGATAGAGTAGTACAGAGGCTAAAATTGTGTTGGTCTGAGGGACAGGCAATCCCGACTTCCTCGAGAGTAGAGTGTGCACATTTCTTCCTTGAAAGAAAGTATACTGTGGTAGGAGACTGTTTTCTAGGCCTGTAGTGTCGTGGGAATTAGATCCGTTCAGCCAATGGCTTGGGGTAATAAGCCCTAGGGTGTGGTCTTGTCTGCATATGTGAGGTCTTGACTGTGTATGTGACCGCTTAAGAGCAGAGGAAGAGGTACCAAGCTCTCTCTTAGGTGGTCAGACCAGGATCAAGATGCAGGGAGTAGCTTGTGGTTGGTCCCCATCACCCTTGGGCAGAACGGCAGCTGGATCAGCAGCGGCGTTTACTTGTTCTGTATTCGTGAGTATGATCCCCATTTTATTCTTTATTAAATGAGTCTTCTTCCCAGACATCCAAATGTGGATTTCTCACATTTCTACAGCCCTTTCAGCAGCTAGCTGAGGCTAATGGACAAGTATGGTAGTTATGGAGAATGACCACTGGATTACAGAGCACTCAATTAGCACTTCCACCACTATTTCAGCCACTGCACCGAATACTGTTCCTTTGACAGAATAATCATACAAGGAAACTGCTAGGTCAGCTGGCTTCATTCTGTGGTGTCTTCCTCCTGGCACTTGGCACCCAACTGAAGTCTGAGCCCATAGGTTTCTCTTTACTCTGTTGTCCTGGCTGGTCTCATGTCAACTTGACATAAGCTAGAGTCACCAGAGAGGAAGGAACCTCAATTGAGAAAATGTCTCCAGCTATAAGGCATTTTCTTAGTGATTAATGGGGAACGGCCCAGCCCATTGTGGGTGGTGCCACCCCTGGGCTGGTAGTCCTGGGTTCTATAAGAAAGCAGACTGAGTAAACCATGAAGAGCAAGCCAGTAAGCATCACCCCTCCATGGCCTCTTCTGGGTTCCAGCCTTGCCTGAGTTCCTGTCCTGACTTCCTTCAATGATGGACTATGACATGGAAGTGTAAGTTAAATAAACCCTATCCTTCCCAACTTGTTTTTGGTCATGATGTCTATTACAGCAGTAGAAACCCTGACTAAGACACCCATGAATGATCCCCTCACCTCCTGGGGAAGCCCTAGCTGGCGGCGGGAGTTCTGATGGTTTCTGGCCTAATCTCACACTCAGCCTTCTGATCTAGCTCTCTTGTCCTGCTGCAACTTGGAGAATGATGAAAAATAATTGGCTGTGCTCAAGTCTCAGGCAGAGACAGAGACTCAGAATCTAGAATTACAAACTCTCCAAGTTTTGGATCTCTTAGGCCAGGCCTGTGGGTCTGTACACAATGATCTCCCAGGTAAGTGAGTGGCACGGTGAGCCAAGCTAGGGGCTTTGTTTCTGTGCAGGAAGAAGATGTGTTAACTTCTCAGGTCTGGGCATCTTTGGCATTCTCAAGCTTGAGGAGAGTCTCCGGAGATGTGACTCGTTCACAGCACACTTCATTGCACAGAATGCCCTTTCCCCAAGCTAAGCAGGGCAGGCTCCTTTAGCTGGATCATTGCATGTTTCCCTTGAGGCAGCTAGCAAAGGCAGGAGGTGAGTAACATGAGTAGGCTGCACTGATTGATAGAATCATAAGGAGAGATGGCCACAGGATGAACAGTGAAGGAAAAGCCAGATTTCATTGAGCTTGCTGGTGCTGGGGTTGAGAAGGGCAGGGGAAGAGAACAGTCAGGTGAGATCTTGTGTTAGGGGGCACGGAGGCAAAGATGAAGTTGCTAAAGTCTAAATAATGTGCTTCATTTTGTGGCATCTCCTCTGTGCACTTATGCATCTGTGCATACATGCATGCATGTGGAGGTCAGAGGATAACTCTTGGTGTCCTGTCTCAGATGCCTTCCACTTTTTCTTGAGATAGACTCTCTCATTGGCTTGAAGTAGGCTAGGCTAGTTGGCCAATGGCCTCCTAGGAACCTTCCTGTCTTCATGCTCCACATTGCCATCATTGTGAGTGTATACCACTCTGTCTGGCCTTCAGTGTGGGTTCTGGGGATTGAATTTAGATCCTGAAAGTCAAGGACATTACCAACTGAGCTATCTCTAATTGCCCCAGCTGGCACTTTCTCAAAACTAAATTTTACTGAGCACTCACAAACTTTGGGTTCCAGTGATTTGTTTTTGCCATGAAATCTTGCAAATGAGGTAGGCATGGTGGAACACACTTGTTACCCTTTTCAGGCAGGAGGGTTGCCGTGAACACTTTGTTGGAAGCTTGGGTTGCATAGTGAATTTCAAGCTAGCTGTTCCCTGGCCTACAAAGTGAGATTCTAACTCTAAAAAAAAAATCTTGTGAAATCCAATTGTAAAAATCCAATAACAATGTTTCTCCATTGCTGGCACCACATTTTCACCCAGAGTAGCAAATGGGCAATTTGTTGAGGGTAGTGCTGGAAGTTGGGCTTCTCAAAACCTAGGAAATTTGAGAGTGAGAATGTGTGACTTCAGCAAAACTTGATTGATGTGCAGGTAGAGGCAAGGTTTGCCTTCACATCTAAGTTATTTCCCTCCCTCCTTCCTCTGCTGTGGGTCTCTTCATTCATGTACTCATCAAACATTCACTGAGCATTTAGTAGGCACCAGCTGGGATATGGAGATGAACAGGAGAAATATAGTCCCTAACTATCCGATATGACTGTGGATGGAGCTAAGAGGCTGTGTTCACTCATTGGTTCAATAAATATTTATAGAGTGCTTAGTGTTTGATCATCTCTGGGTCAGGCATTGAGAATAAAGGGGCAGACAGGCGAGAACAAATTACCCTTGCTTTTGGAGAGGCTGTAATGTGGGTGGGAAAGACATTAAGCAAAGAAGTTCATTAAATGAAAACAGAGTGACATAGCCTGAAAGGTACTCTCATGGTCCAGTTCATACAGGCACATTTCCATATTATCCTGAGTTTCAGAATGTGTTTAATCTTGAGCCATTATGCAATTGGGGATGTGTGTGTGTGTGCAAAACCAAAGTATGATGGCTAATATTGTCGACTTGACAGGATCTAGGAGACAGACCTCTGTGCATGTGTGTGAGGAAGTTTCTAGATAAGATCAGTTGAGGTCGGAAGACCCACCCAAAGTGCATGTGGCACCATTCAATGGGCTGGGGTCTCAAACTGAATGAGAAAGAGAACTGAGACCAGCATTCGTCTCTCTCTGCTTCCTGACTGTGGATGCATGTGACCAGCTGCTTCGCATTCCTTCTGCCATGATTTCCCCCATGATGGATTTGTTCCCTTGAGCTGTGAGTGGAAGCAGACCCTCTTTCCTGAGGTTGCTTTTGTCACAGCGATGGGAATAGTAACCGACAGGGGGCAGTTGTGTGCTTCCTTCCTACTTCACTTTTGGGTTAGATTTCTGTGGGGAACAAAGGGTGACTGCCATTGTTTCTGTTAGCCACTCTTTCTTAGTGCCAAGAAACCCTGAGGGGTCAATGAAGCCTCAAGTGGATGTCATCGGAAAGCCGAAGGACAGCTGTAGCACAGTGAACTGTGGCCATAGTTGACACTCTTGTTTCTTTGTTACAAGTGGCCCCGGTCATTGCTGATCACCTTAGCCATGAGCCCGTTGGGGAAGGTTTTGACATTTGCCGTCAAGAGTAAGGCTAGTCAATAAACAGTAGCCAGAAACACTGTTGTTTTTGTCTACTCCAAGTGGAAGATTGAACCTGCGTAGAGGGGAATTGACATCTACTGCTCTTTCCTCATGCCCCATAGCAACCAATGGAAGGGCCCATTCTCCAATCAGCCTGCTCCATTCCATTCCTGACAAACCAGGCATGGGGACCCTAAGGACCTGTTGTTTTCTGCTGGAGGATTTCGAGAGAAACACCGTTCTTGTTCTTTCTCCTAAACAACGACGATCTTACAGTTTTTCTTTTTATCAGCTTTAAGTAGTGCATATTTTTGTCTATGAGTGTTACTGGATTACAGTATTAATAGGGCCCTCAACTCTCACTTTCAAAATACATAACTCATAGGGGATTTGTGGAAGATTATGCTTTCCAAAGATGGCTGCCGAGGCACCTTCTAGCTCATGTCAACTTTATTGTGATGTTGCCATTCCATTCCCAGGAGTTAAACTCTGGCCTCCAGACTTTGACCTGTGTCTTTGCTTTGACCCACAGGATTGTCAAAACCACATCAGCATGTCTGGGATGCAGCCTTTAGCTAGCTTCGCAATCTCTACACTTTATGTCTTGGAGCTAATGGCCTTGGAAGATGTGCAATTGTCCTGAGGCCACCAGATGCTACATCACTGGAAAGGGATAAAGGCCAAGGAGCAAAAAGCATACCAGATATTGATGGAGAAGGCATCAGGGGAGGAGATTTTTCCAGCCCTGGGTTTGTGAGGTGCATCCCTCAGCTCACAAGCCTTTTGCGATTGAATTATAAAGGAAAGAAATGGTTAAGACACCAGGTTTTGGAAGTGATAGGTTACTTAGCAGTAGAAAACGAAAGCACTTTGTTCCTCTTCCAGGTATATGTGTCTTTCTGCATGGCCTTGCTGACTTCAGTGAACTGAGCAAAGTGCAGGCATCTCCCACCCAGGTACCTGTCAATGCCATGCTCACAGAACACGTTGAACTCAAGCGTTCTCAGCTGTCACAGAGCCTGACAGATGTGGTGAGGCTGCAATGAGTCAGTTTGACGTGGAGAGTGCTGGGCTCAATGCACTCGGTGGGTGCACTGTCGGGTCTAAGTTGGGAACAGAAGGAGCCTCAGACTTGGCGAGGCAATGCTGATCAACCCCACTTCCCGGGGGAGCATTCAGAGTACTTGAATATATTCTCTCTAATAGTGGAGACAGAAGAGCTCCACTGTTGAGTTATATCCCTAGGCCTTAAGGAATATTTGAGATAAGATCTCATTAAGTTATCTAGGCTGGCCTTAACTTATGATCAACCTCCTGAATAGCTGGAATTACAGGTCTGGCTGAGTGCACACTTGAATTTGAGTTTGATGTAGTCTGGGTGGATGGGAGAGGACTGTGTGGGGTTTTAATGTGTGCAGCTCATGACTACTAAGTATAATGTCCCAGGCCTTTCTGTAACTTTCATGTTAATATTTTTTTTGAGAGATTTCTCTGTGTAGCCCAGACAGGCTTCAAACTCATGATTCTCCTGCCTCTAATCTCAGTGGTAGGATTACAGGTCTGCACTGCCACACTTGGTTATTCTCTATTACACACACACACACACACACACACACGTGACAGAGAGTCAGAGTCCAGCTTGAGATGTTTTTCCTTAGGTACTGTCCACATGTTTTGAGAGAGCATGCCAATGTAGCCCAGAATTTGCCCAGTAGGCCAGGCTGGCTGGGCAGTGAGGCACATGGATCTGTTTTTCTCTACCTCCCCAGCACTGGGAATGACAAATACAAGGCCACCAAGCTCATTTTGTTCTTCTTCTTCTTTTTTTTTTTTTTTTGGTTTTTCAAGACAGGGTTTCTCTGTGTAGCTTTGCGCCTTTCCTGGAACTCGCTTGGGAGACCAGGCTGGCCTCGAACTCACAGAGATCCGCCTGCCTCTGCCTCCCGAGTGCTGGGATTAAAGGTGTGCACCACCACCGCCCGGCTGTTCTTCTTCTTCTTTTTTTTATTTTATTTTTTTGGTTTTTCGAGACAGGGTTTCTCTGTGTAGCTTTGGAGCCTGTCCTGGAACTCGCTCTGTAGACCAGGCTGGCCTCAAACTCACAGAGATCCGCCTGCCTCTGCCTCCCGAGTGCTGGGATTAAAGGTGTGCACCACCACCACCCGGCTTCTTTTTTTTTTAAATGTGGGTTCTGGGGACTGAATTTAGATCTTTGCACTTTCAAGATAAACACTTTACCGGTGAACTATCTCCCTAGCCCCACTTCTTTTAACATTCCTCGTTAGTACACTCCACTGGACAAATGGGGAAACTGAGGCCCAGAGAAACTGACGTGGTCTGCCTACAGACCTTGGCTGGTAGTTACAGCACTGACAGATCAGGTCTGGTCACCAAGGTTGGCAGGATTTGAGGCAGTTGCTTAGAAATGTTTGTTCTAAGGAAACATTGAAGACACATAATTTTAATCTTGCAATTGTGGCACAGAGCTGGCCCTTGAACACGACGCTAATGCTGCAGACCCCATCAGTTTTTGGCAAACATGGACACATGACATTCTTCCTTCCCTTCCTCCTGGACATTCCATTTCCAGCACATATGTTCCTCTGTTCTGGAGTTTTCCCTGACAGAAGCAAGAGGTTTTTGACAAACAACTTTAATATTCTTTGCTTCTCCGTGGCTGGCTCTAATAATCCTGCAGGCTTACAAGGTCACAGTGGAGATTAAATCTGAGGCATCTGAGGCAGGTTTTGACACATCATTATTTAAATCCTGAGCGGCTGGAGGGCTCCTATCCCTGAGAGCCCTGATTCACTGTCCAAATGAACACCCCAGATTCTACGAGGTTGCTGAAGAGGGACTCTGGAGTCCTGAGGGGAAACGCCTGCCCTGCTTGGCATGGCAAGGCCCTCACTTTCTGTCACAGAAGAGCTACTGCCTGTGGGGAGAATGAGGATTTCAGGAGATCTGGGTCCTGTCCATTCTCCTGCTGTGGGCAGTAGGATTTCATCTAGTCTTCCTAAATCCTCCCATGTTTTCTACCTACACAGTTATTTCTTTCTTTTTGTCTTTGTTTTTTTAAAGATGTATTTATTTTTAATTTCTATGTGTGAGTGTGAGTGTGTGTGTGTGTGTGTGTGTGTGTGTGTGTGTATGTATGTATGTATGTCATGGCTGTGTGGGCCTTGAAGAGGCCAGAAGATGTCAGATCTCCTGGAGCTAGAGTTGTAGGTGGTTGTGAGGCATACAATGTGGGTGCTGGGAACTGAACTCAGGTCCTCTGCAGAGTAACCAGTGCCCTTAACTACTGAGCCAGCTCATCAGCCGGTTCTATTTTATTTTTATTGAGATAGATGCTTTTAAAAGTAAAATGTATACATTTTTTTTACAGTCTGATAAAACTTTTCAAATGTATGATCCAAGTGGGCGTAACCCCAATCAAGAGAGAGGATATTTCTACCATCCCAGAGGGGCTCAGCCTTCTTGGGATTGTAAAGGCTCACACCCTGCCTGGATTGACTTGTTTTTTGAGACAGGCTTCATTATGGAGTTCTGGCTCTCCTGGAACTCACTCTGTAGACCAAGCTGGCCTCTAACTCACAGAGATCTGCCTGCCTCTGCCTCCTGAGTGCTGGGATTAAAGGTGCTTGACACTACACCCCGCCTTCCTTCCTTCTCTCCCTCGCTCCCTCTCTCCCTCCCTCCTTCCCTTCCTTCCTTCCTTCCTTCCTTCCTTCCTTCCTTCCTTCCTTCCTTCCTTCCTTCCTTCCTTTCTTCCTTTTACCTGGGTTCTGGGGATAGAACACAGATCTTCCTGTTTTGAAGGAAAACACTGTGAACTGAGCGATCTCCCCAACCTTTAGGCTCTGTCTCCCAATATTGCCATGCAGATTTCCAAGCACCCAGTGTACTTGGGTGATCCATTTGAATCACATCCAAACCATAGCACAGGAGAGTCATTTGCTCTCCTTTAACATGGTACTTATTTATGTAAAATCAGAGAGAGAAAGAGGGAGGGAGGGAGAGAGAGAGAGAGAGAGAGAGAGAGAGAGAGAGAGAGAGAACAGACTGGACATAATGTCCTTTTTATGGTACCTATCTACTGACTTAACTTCCTTATACTAAGCCACACCCCTTCAATTTTCTATCATCTTTCAATAGAGCCACAGGCTGTCAATCAAGCCTTAACAGAGAGGCCCTTAGAGGACATTTCTAAACCATAGCCCAGGTTAGACCTGCCAGGCAATAAATCAACAGTCAAATAAATGAAATGAGCAATCGTCCTGGTTGTGGTTGATCTTGTAAAATCATTTTGAAATATTTGGCTTACCCTCCTGTTTCCCAAAGAGGCTTCATGATTGCAAAGTTGTTCAATGAACTCCAGAGAACAAACCCATCCCAGAGATGGACTCCCAGGAGCACGACCTTGAAGGCAAGCCTAGGCTGGTGGGATCCTTTCTATTCTCCCGCAATGTACCTTGATTTACTTGGAGTCACAAAAACATGAGTTGGAGTTAGTTCAGCCACTAGCTTATGTGAGATAACAGCATGATTGTCATGGTGTGCTGGGGTAAGCCTCCAGAGTCACAGCTTTCTCAGAAATATCACAGGCTCAGCCTCCACCCCCTCAACCAGAAGTCACTGTATGCATTCCCTGTAAAGAGTCAGCTGGCAAAGACTTTAGGCTCTGTAGGCCATTGGGTCTCCATGGGGACTACCCACCTCTGCCTTCACAGTATTCATTCATAATGTACAAATTAATAAATGTGCTTCCTGCCAGGCATGTATGATCACCCTATCACCATCATGGAGCAGAGGCGATACTGCCTCTGTAGTCATGGCAATAAGCAGAATGACATATTGACAGCCAGGTCCATGATAATGACAACAGAGCTACTAATGCTCCATACTGAAAGGAGAAAGGGGAGATGACAGGTATTACCACCCCTGCCTCCCAGCGGCGTGTGATAGAGGGCGATGCTCGAATGCACAGGAGATAGAGGAAGGTTAATAAAGACAGGACTCTGTGACACAGCATCCACAACGTCATGAGACACAGTGGGTGGGACTCTGCAGTGCAGCAACTGTTTTTAGTTACCAACTATATTATTTTGATTTCTATTGCTTTGATAAAGACCATGACCAAAACCAACTTGGAGAGGAAAGGGTTCCCAAAAGCAGAAACTGAAGCAGAGGCCATGGAGGAATGCTGCTTCCTGGCCTGCTCCCCATGGCTTGCTCAGCCTGCTTTCTTTTTACCTCCAGGAACCTCCCACATTAATCATTAAATAAGAAAATGCCCCATAGACTTACCTACAAGCCAATCTGATGGAGGCGTTTTCTCAATTGCGGTTCCTTCTTCTCAGATGACTCTAAGTTGTGTCAAGTTGACAAAAAACAAAACAAAACAACAACAAAAAAAACCTAACCAGACACCCATACTTCTGTAAGTAAATCCTCACCTATGTTCTTGTAAGTAACCTACCCTACCCCAAGTTTATTGGTTCAACAAGCTAGACTTGCATGGAATGACACCTTTGTGCGGTGTCTTGGGTGAACTTTTGTTCTTATCTCTCCAAGAGAAGTGACGCAGCAGTGTGTTGGGGGAGCCCAGGGCTGGACCAACCAAGCTTGACTGTGTCCCTGGGGATGCTGTGGCTCTTGTGCTGTGGCTCCCTTTTCTCAGAGGAAATTTTATCTCAAGTCTCACTGACCTGCGCAGGACAGGTCATAGTTGTGGTCCCTGAAGATATCCTAATGGATTGTCTTGTCTTTGAGTCTAGACTGTCTGGGCCTGGGGTCATGGACTCTTTCTACCTAGAGTTCCCGACTTTTTGTTTTATATTTTATTATTATTGTTATGTGTATGTGTGTGTACATATGTGTATGCACCATGGTGCATATATGAAGGTCAGAGGACAAATTTGTGAAGTCACTTCTCTCCTTTCACCCTTTACGTGAGTTCTGGGGATTGAACTCAGGTCATCAAACTTGCTCTGCAAGCCCCTTTACCTTCTGAGCCATATTGTGGCCCCAGGGTTTTTACTTAAGCTTGATCTTTGGAGTCCAACACTAGAATCTAAGCAGCGCAGCATCTTTTGCTAGGTGATGGAGGAACAAGATGCTAGCCAGCCCAGCAGTGGTGCAGTATGGATCACACAGAGGGTCGAATCAGTCCTGTTTTCACAGGAGCCAGAATAATAACCGTCAACCCCTACCTGGTTATACTATTTTATTATTTCTATAGCTACTGTAGGTGAAAATCTGCTACTGTAGGCAGGGGCATAATTATTGTTACCTATGAATTGTCTCAGCTAGACATAGCAATTTTTTAATATACCAGTCAGTACATTTTGAGGGGAATAGTGACAAAAGAGTGACACATGAAACATTGCCGAGTGGATGGGGTGAAGCTTTCCAGGTAGGCACCTGACAGCAAGTCCCCAAACCGGGCTATAGTGTGAGCCTGGGGGCTGTTAGCATGCCCCTCCAGCTCATATGACAGGGTGGCCATGCACCCTGACATTTTCCTGTGTCTTTTTTGGGAGGGGTATTGAAATTTAGGGGCAGAAGGGCTGATGCTGAGATATTTATGCCCTTTTGATAACTGCTGCTTAAGCTGCTTCTTGACAAATTCTAATTAAGCAAGGATAATAGGTTGCAGAAACACGGTGGATTTGGGTGCCTTTCCTGTGGCATGTCACATCTGAAAAAGCCACATCCTATAACTCACAGAAACTCTTTTCGGAATTGTCTCTGTGAAGTCACCTTGGCTGTTGCCCCAGGGGAGTCAGCTAGGCTAACACATCCTCCTTTTTCCCCCTTACTATACAACTATTTTTAGGTATGAAATTAATTGTAGGGAAGTTCAGGTTAAAGGGATTGTGTTTCTCTGCAGTAAACTTTACCTTTGGCTTAAGAATATTACAACAGCCATTTAAGTAGCAGGTGGGATTTGAACTCTGGTCTTTCTTACACAATTATATTTTCCAGGAAATAAAAGTCAAACAAAATCAATAGTAATAGTAATAAAACAATAGGGAAAACAAACCAAGGGGTCTGGTGATGGATTTTTGATCATGGTGACTTGTGTCTGTGGAAGGGGATTATTACAGTGGCAGTATTCAGTAAGCTATTGGCCATGTGTGACTAGATGTGAGTGGCTGGTGCAAAGCAGAAATTTAGTGGTGAGTTTCCTCCCTGGGGCTTCATCCATCCCATACCCACTTTGTGATGCTAACTTTATTTGTCATCTTGATACAATCTAGAGTCACCTGGGAAGAGAATCTCTGTGATTGGGTTGGCCCTCAGGCATGTCTGTGGTGAGATTGTCTTAACTAATGTAGGAAGAGAGACCAGCCTACTGTGGGTGGCACCATTCCCTAAGCAGAGGGGTCCTGAACTGTGTAAGGGTGGAGAAATTGAGCTGAGCACAAGCAAGCAAGGAAGCATGCCTGCATTTCCCCCACTCTGCTTTTGTTTGAGAGTGTGATGGGGCCAGCTGTCTCATCAGCTGGGATTATAAACTAAGACAAACCCACTCTGTCCTAGGCTGCTTTTTGTCGGGGTGTTTTATCACAGCAACAGGAATCAAACTAAAACATCCTTGTACAACATCATTAAATGGTCTTAAAAAATAGATATAAAACAGGCCGCAGTGAAAGAGCATTAAGACAGAGCCAAACCATGTTTCTCCTGCAGAGTTCTGGATTTTGATTGCTTTAGGTCTTTGGTCAAAGTCACTAACATTTTGAACTCTGGACAGATTGTGATTAGTGAGAGGGAAGTGCTGTGCACTTGAACTAACTTGGAACTTGTTTGCCTAGTAGACCCAGGTTTCCAAGATAGATGTGGAAGACGACCAATGTCTCAAGGCCCAATCTCAATGCCTCTTCTGTCATGGGCTACCAACTGAAGCAAGGCATAGGCTAGCCCAGTAGGAGAAGTTGCAGTCACGTTGGGAAGAGAGAGGTGAGCGTTGTAGATAATGTGTACTGGACTGGTTTACTCTCTGTGCTCATCAGGAAAAAGAAAATGTTTATAGTATGATGTGACCACGTTATCTGCCTGTGTGTGGTATTGACTAGAAGGACAGGGCGGTTGGAAGAGTGGAAAGATGGAGGTTGAGGATGGGAACTTGCCAGCCCAGAGGACTTGGGCAGAATGCTGCACCTGCTGGGAGCTTCATGCTTTATCTTAAGGTTCCTGAAGCTTTGTTAGTACTTGTCTTTCCTGAATTCACGGTCAAAGGTAAAAAGAGGGGCGATGCTCATACGCTTCTGTGAGTATATGTGTCAGTGACTTGAGGAAGGGACACAGTGACAGTAGCCTGTGATAGTAAGGGACATGGTATTTACTACCCACCAATCCTTGCTTCCTGTCCCTGCCTATTCTCAGCTGGCTTCAGATCCACAGTCCCATGGAGGTCACTGAGTGTCAGCAATGAACGGTAGTTCTCGTCCTCCATCATGGGCATTTCCCCACAGAGAACCTCTTGTTAGCTCCAATTTTAAATTGTGTGACCCCTCTGGGAGTTGGTAAAAGCTTCAAGTACATCTATATTCTGCTTGCTTGTCCTGCTTGATTTTCAACTTTGTTTTCCAGCTGTGAAAAACATATGTACGGATGGCAGTAATTGGGAATTTAATAATTTTTTGATGTTTCTTGTGGTGTTTGGGAAATCCACTGAGAATGAGACATATTTTTCTTCAATGTTTCCCTATTCTGTGCTGAAGCTGTCTTCACTTCAATAAAAGTACACGGGGTTTTATTCTCTCTCCCTCTCCCTCTCTCACAGAAGGCAGGCTAACTTTGAAGGCATTTCCTTTTTAAAGGGGATGTGCATTGGTTCTTTATTTTCTCCTTTTGTTTTTATTGCTATAGTGTTCTGTACAATTTTTTCCAGGTCATTTTAGAAATAAAATATCCATGGGGAAGGAAACACCAGTCCGAGCTTCAAACATGAACGTTGTCTCCCTGGGAGAGTAGCTCCTGCCGTTCTAGAGGATGCTTGCAGTTTTCACTCCATGTTATTTGATTACTGGGTCATCAAAATGACACTAACTCTATTGGACTGACTCCCAAAAGCTTGAGAGTATCAGAAACATTGTGAACCATGCTGCTACCACATTGCGGGAGCTCCTGCCACACCTCTGAGGGAATCTACACCCCGCAGTGGAAAGTCCTGGAAGGAGTGAGCGAATTCTCTGACTTGCTTACAGCAGACACATGGCACTGTGCTGTCCAGGGATGCCATGTGTGGGTTTTGCGGTGGGACAAATCTATATTCTTCTGTTTATTCCCCCACCCTTGATGGCCCTCACCACCTACCACATGAGCAGTGTGATAATGGCTAATCTTCATTGTTAGTTTGCTGGACTTGGATTCACCTAGGAGCACCTTGGGACTCGTCCTT
This sequence comes from Peromyscus attwateri, assembly GCA_902168425.1. Classification (NCBI taxonomy): domain Eukaryota; kingdom Metazoa; phylum Chordata; class Mammalia; order Rodentia; family Cricetidae; genus Peromyscus; species Peromyscus attwateri. The sequence goes on from CABHPP010133984.1 coordinate 24,021, forward strand.
GAGAGTGTTTCTGCACAGACTTTAACTGAGATTAAACTGAGATGTGGACATGGGCAGCACCTTCCCACAGGTTGAGGTCCTAGACTTAATAAAAGGAAACAGAAGGAGAATGCACAAATACTGGCATTCATCTCTCTGTGTGTCTTGACTGTGGATGAAATGTGACCAGCAGCCTCATGCCCCCACCACCATGAATTACCACCGTGATAGACTGTTTCCCCTCAAACAGTAAGCACAAATAAACCAGCTCTCTGGTGCAGCAAGAATCTTAAAAGGTCATATTAATAAAAAACAAACCTGGAACTAGGTATTGGGGTGAACGCTGAAAGATCAGAGAAACAGAACAAGCCACAGCTAACCTCACCTCACCAATTCCTCAGCTGATCTTGTTTCCTCAAACTGGAAGTCTCTGTGTCCTCATCTGAATGGATCTCAGCTGAACTGCTGCTCAAAAGCCTAAAAGCTTAACCAGGCTCTAGTTCCTGGTCCTCACGCCTTACATACCTTTCTGCTTCCTGCCATCACTTCCTGGGATTAAAGGCATGAGTCACCATGCCTGACAGTTTTCACTGTGGCTTTGAACTCAGATCCAGATGGATCTCTGGCTTTGGAATGCTAGGATTAAAGGTGTGTGTGTGTGTGTGTTACCATTTTCTGGCCTCTATATCTAGTGGCTGTTCTGTTCTCTGACGCCAGATAAGTTTATTAGGGTGTAAAATATATTGGGGAACACAATATCACCACATTTCCCCTTTTTTGTCTAAAATTTAAAAAAGCTTATAACTAATACAAGAAAAACTATATCCAATAAGTATATATAATATATACAGTCAAGAATTACATTAACAATGTCTAGTCCATTAACATTTGACAGATTCAGACAAAAACTCCATTATATATATTAACAATGTCCAGCCCATTATCATTTGACAAATTCAGGTAAAAATTTTCATTACTTATCCTATTTAAAACAAGTAGTTCCTTTTTAAAAGTAGATTCAATAATCTCCCTTTTTATCTTATCACTCTGGCCCCAAGAATTTGTGTTTTAACACATAATTTACAGATAGAGAAACTGAGGCTCAGAGGCACAGTGGGATGCCCAAGCCCCACAGAGACTCAGTGTTATCTTTGGGCTGGGCCTGCTCTGCTGTCTTCTTGAACTCTCTCCTGGGTTCAGCTGAGCAGCATTCTAGACCGCACAGGAGGCCAGCCATGAGCACTACTTTCCTGCTTTCTCCTGTGCTTAGTGGTGGCATTTCTGCTGTGATATGTGGAACTGAACAGTCCCTGGAGTCTGGGACACTGGCCTGATCTAATTTTATACTTTGATGGGTCATTGAAGAGAGCCTCAGTGTCCACTTTGCAACCTTCCACAGAATAGCTTAGCGCAGATGTTTACTCAGAGGCTCAGCAGTTGGAAGATTGTCTCCTTTCTTAGGCATAGCCTTGATTGTCATGCAGTGGCATCTTTGTGCAAGGGTAAATTTGACTTCTCTACTTTGGAATTATCTGGCGGTAACAGAATTCTCAGACTCACAGGTACATGGATAATTAGGACTCTTGTTAATCATTCTGTGTCCTTCTCCCTTCCCCCACCCTCCAGCAATGAGATTCACACAGATTAATTACTGCCTGCTATAAATAAATGCAGAGAAAAGCAATCTGCATAGGAGAGGCAGAGGGTAACTGTCATTTAATATAGCACAGCTTTCCGCACACCTGTTCTCCCCTCGCCATCACCATGGAAACCACACTTTATAAGAGAAGCTATGCATAATTAGCATGGATGGAGGTCTATATCAATCAGAATAATTTGGAAGAATACTAAAAGCCCAAAGGAGCAGGCAAAACTACTTGTCTCAGTAGGAAGGGATCAGATCTCTACTGTGTGGTAAATGAGGAGGCAGTTACAGTAGGAAATCAGCAAAACCAGAGATTCTGGGTCAGCTGAAAAATGGGGAGGCAGTCTGCCTGCTCAGGAGAGAAAGAAAACTTTGTCGTTGAGTTTGCTTTTCTTTGTAAGTGCTATTTAGAGCTGCACGGCGGAAACATGAGCCAAACAAACAGGTACATACATTGCAAAGTGCCAGTGCTGGAATGGCAGGGTCTTAGCTCTGAGTGTGGGGTGGTCGTCACACAGGGGACCTCTGCTTCATTGTTGGCAGTGGGGCTAGGGTGAGAAGCAATGTAGGGGGGTCTGGTTGCTGAGTGTGGGGTTTCCCTAAGAAACAGTGGACAGCTTTCTGTTGCGGTACACCATTTTGGGAGTGTTGGAATCATCAAATTGCTTTTGAGTGTGGGAAGCGACCTTCGATTATTTTCATGCCCTAGATTTTGGAGGTGGAATGGGGGTCACAGGGGGAAGAAACAAGTCTGAGGATTCAAAGCCAGCTGGGTTCAGTATGGTTTCTCCATCAGTACTGTTTGCTGGACCAGGAACTCATAGGTCCTTTCCTGGAGTAGGGAAGACACTAGGTATTCGGCAGGCACTGGCCTTTCAGTCTTTCTGTTCTTGTGTAGTCATGCGTCTTTAGTGCAGAGGGACCAGCCTTCTGCAGGTCAGAGAGACTGGGAATGAGACGCAGAGTCAGTGAGAAAAACACACAGACTTTTTTCCTGAGGAATGAAAGCTGCTTCTTTATGTTATTATTATTTTGTTCTTGTTCTGCTCTGTTCTTTTGTTCTGTTCTTCTACCTGATGTTTCCCTTCCTTTGCTTTCCTGACATCTTCCTCCTCCATCCTTCCTGATGATGTCTTCCTTCTACATCTTTCCTTCTACATCTTTCCTGGTGATTTCCTTCTCTCATGTCTTTTATTTTTTCCCTTACAGCTTATATACCCCAGCAGAATCTTTCAAGTAATATACAAGTTACACTGTGGCTACATTCTATTTTTTAAATGAATGATTCCAATGAAGACAATTAAAAAACAACATATTTTTCATATCTCTTACATGATTAAACATTTTATGTATTACAGGTGAAAAACAAGTTGTCCCAAGAATCCATATGCATTCATACTCAAGCAACTTGTTATAAATTAACGGAGTGTGAGAAAGCAATGTATTTTTCTCAGCCAGTTCTTTTGCTGGAAGACTGCATTTTGCCATTACAAAGGACGGACCAATCATTTTATTATTTGTCTCAAAAGGTAATCTCATAAAAAATCTTAAAAGAATCACAAATATAAACTTTTTTATATGAAAAACAACCAGTTATCTCTACTTTAAATCCTCAGGGTGCACACCCACTCATCAACAGTTTTTTTAATAGCAGGAAGCTGAGGGCAGAAATGGGCATAAAGAATTAATCATCACCTTCGATCATCAACCCATCCTAGCACTAAAGGTCTGTCAGCCAGCAGTAGCCACTCTGCCAATTGTTCCTGTTCCCTGACCTTAATGAGTCTCTTGTTCAACTATTAAAAATGTGTCTTTATAAACTTTCAGTTGTTCTCCAAGGTTTTCTACCTCAAAGCCATTAACAAAAACACCTTAACCTAAATTTATTAACAATCCACATGTCTAAATTCTTTGTAAGGGTGGTGGCTGAATCATTAATCTGCTCCAGCAGCAATGCTTGGAAAAAGTCAATCACTATTATTGTAAGTACTAGTAACATTGCCCAGTGAGGGGCTAGAAACCCCCTCAGAGTTTCCATACAACCCATAGATTATGAGGGATGTGGTGGCTGCAAAGACAACAATCAGAGCTATGTTCAATAACAGCATGAGTTCCTCAGGACACATAGTCCTCAGGGGCTTGCCTTTCCAAGGCTCACTTAGGTATGGCTTTGGCAACTGCCCAGCTGTGTTTCATGAGTTCCAATGCTGCCTGTTGGTCATCTTGCATTGCCCCAACACCAGTCACATAATTAAATCCCCTTGATTCAGCAAGCATCCATTTTTAGTAATTGGATAATATTAAGCTCAGGACACACAAACTTTCCCATAAACTATAAATTTTCCAATAGGCACCAGGGATTATTGTTCACATTAATGAACATTTATTTATTGAACATGCATGCATCACCAGCTTAGTGTGTGTTGGAGCTATTGCAGCTGCTGGGGGCAGCCATGGCTGGGGCATCATACTCTGTTCTTATAGAACCTATTGTCTATTGGGGGAACAAGAGATTCTAGCCCAGGAACAAATGAATAACATTTTAGTGCAGAGATGGAAGTAGGTAGCCCTTGGCCTGGGCTAGGACTTTGAAATGCATCCTAATTGCCGAAATGTGCAGCTATCAGTGGTCTTAAGTAGAGAAGTGATGTGGCTGGAGTCGCTGCTCTAGGGGATTCTGGCTGCCCATCAGTTTGGAGCCAGTGTAGGCCAATGAACCTTTCTCTTGTCCTCATGACAAAATGAGGCTTTGTAGCTCAGGTCCAGGGTCACCTTTCTTTGTTGCCATTCTGTGCTTCATCTCTTTGTGGTATTGCTAGCAATCAAAATAATAAAAAGGAGGCTAGCAGCAATGCAGAGGGAATAACAGTAAATATTTATAAATCAGCCCTTACCAATGTACCTGGTGTTATGCAAATTGCTGTATGATGTTTAACTCATTAACTCTTCAAAACATAGAAACTATCATTAAGTTGATTTTGCAGATGAGAAAACTAAGGGGGAGAAATTAAGTTTTTTTTTCAAGGTCAAATACCTAATTGAATGATGGTGCTAGGAGTTGAAACCAAAACCTGTTTATGCCATTAACCTCTGTGCTAATTTGATAAATCACTAGTGTCAGTGTGTTAATAGAGAAGGTTTAATTCCTACAGTTCCCACATTAAGAGAAGCAAGAGACAGAAAATACCATTGCACTATGTCTCTTATATGCAGAAAAATAAGCAAAACCCAACAATCTCTTTTGGTCTGCACAAATTTTACATCTCAAATTCTCACTGGAATTAGAATTCTTTTGATAACATGGTGAAATAGATCTGCTCTCCATCTTTGGCATGAAGAGATGTCAATTCAGAGAAGTTAGATAACCAGGTAAGACCACTGGCTCATGGTGCTTCATGAGAATATAAGATGCCTTTCAGACCACCAGGCAGAGGTCCTGGGGTCACTACAGGCCCTCCCTTGGTCACTGGTAGCAGCTTTTATGTAGAGATAGGGTCTCATGTATTCTAGGTTGGCCTTGAACTTCCTGTCTTCCTGTTTCTATCTCTTGAGTACTAGGATTACAGGTGTGTGACTCCATGCCCAGTTTATGTGGTACCAGGAATGGAGACTGGGGCTTTCTGCATGTTAGGTAAGCACTCTACCAGGTTATAGCCCCAGCCCATGACAGCCTCTTAAGAGGCTCTTCGGGGGAAACCAGAGGTTTGCATGTTGTGGCACCTGGGGTATATTTCCCAGCACTCTCAAGTGGCTGTGTTGTGATGCCATGCTTTGTCTTAACAGGCACATTATCCTACTTGGGGTGCCTGACAGGATCCCACTCAGACTGCTGCTTTGCTGGTTGGGTTTGCTGCTTGCTGGCCTGTCACACTGCCCTTGTGCTCTGAACCCCTTGCTCCAGCTCTTCCTTCTCAGTGGTGGTGGATCACCCACATCCTTCCTATCCAAGGTCTGCCTTTGCCAAGCTTACCTTTGCCAGGTGTTAGAATGACATCCTTCAGAGCTCCTGCCAAGAGCCAATCAAGATTTCTCCTTTGCCAAGGACGGGTGGTGTCCTGCGCGGCCCCCCCCCCCCCCCGCCCCCCTCACAACTTGAGTCCTACTTCTCAGGTTCTTTCGCCACCTCCAGGATCATTTCTCTGAGCAGTTTCCTCCATTGCTCATTGTTCTCCTCATTTGGAAGTTGAGTCGCTGGCACCTTCTTCCTTATTAATTCAGTTTCCAAGGGTCTGCTGTCTAGGGATGGTGGAAAGTTGGAGGTTTTCAGGACTATAATGCAGATGTCTCTGAGTGTAGTGAGCAAGGAGGACAAGGGATGAGCCCTGTAGATCTCAGTGTGTTTGTAAAGGTCAAATTGACTCCTTGGCCCTGTTCTAATTCTTGGGGACAATGAGTGTTTGTGTCTGAGCACAACCTGTCACACTGTTCTGGTTAGCTTTTTTTTTTTTTTTTGATTTTTGAGACAGGGTTTCTCTGTGTAGTTTTGGTGCCTGTCCTGGATCTCACTCTGTAGACCAGGCTGGCCTGGAACTCACAGAGATCCACCTGGCTCTGCCTCCTGAGTGCTGGGATTAAAGGCATGTGCCACTGCTGCCTGGCCTCTGGTTAGCTTTTATTGTCAACTTGACACAATCTAGAGTTATCTCCAGCTGAAGAACTGCTTTGATCAGATTGGCCTATGGCCACATCTACAGGGATTGTCTTGATTGTTAACTGATGTAGGAGGGCCCAGCCCACTCTGGGCAGCACCATCCCAAGGCAGGTGGTGCTGAGATGTATAAAAAAGCTAGCTGAACATAAGCCAGAGAGCAAGCCAGTAAACAGCATTCCTCCATGGCAGTGGTTGTCAACCTTCCTAATGCTGCGACCCTTTAATATAGTTCTTCATGTTGTGGTGAACAATAAATAAATAAAAAAATAAAATTATTTTTGTTGCTACTTCATAACTGTAATTTTGCTACTGTTATGAATCATAATGTAGACACATGTGTTTTCCAATGGTCTTAGGTGACCCATGTAAAAGTGTCATTTGACCCCCAAAGGGGTTGTGACCCACAGGTTGAGAACCACTGTTCCATTATATCTGATTCATTTCCTGCTTGAGTTCCTGTCCTGACTTCCCTTAACAATGGACTGGGATCTGGAAGTATAAGCTGCAATAAACCTTTTCCTCTGCCAAGATGCATTTGGTCATGGTGTTTATCACAGTAATAGAAAATCAAACTAAAAGAAACACTGAACCCATGGAGAAGGCACCGAGGACTCTTCACCCAGTGCATGACTGAACAGGGCTCTATCCAGGGTTTCCCCAGACAAACACCTTCATGGGTAGCTAAGACACAACTTGTCTGTATCAATTAGCCTTCTCTACATAAGAACCCCCCCCCTCAGCAATATTAGTTTTAAATAACAACCATTTATTTAGCTCATGTTTTGGGGGGATGGTTATTCTGACCTAGGTTGTATTTGGCTGGATTGGCTCTGTGGTTGGCTGGTGGGTCAGCTGGGGACATAATGGTTTTATATGGCTTCACTCACATGCTTGACCATTGTCGAGCCATTGGCTGTGGCCATAACAGTGACTGAGCAGTGTGATCTCATCTTCTGCCAGGTGGGGCTGTCTTGTTTGCAGGGTAGCCAGAATCTAAGCACAGCAAG
>CABHPP010133984.1:35514-48848 GCA_902168425.1 Peromyscus attwateri
GCCGAGCAGAGGAGTGGAGAAGGTCAGTCATCGCACCGCAGGCCGAGGAACAGGACGCGCACTGTCTACGGGTGAGTGAGATGGGAAGACAATGTAGAGAGAAGGCTGAAGAGTGTGGTAGCAGCCAGTTTGTGGAGTGCCTCGGAGGCCATGGCAAGTGATTTGGTCTTTCTTTTGAGAGCATTGAGAAATCATTAAACATAATTGAATATAATCCAACCTGTGGTTTGAAAAGATAACTGGAACAGCTGTGTGGAAAACAAATTGGAGTCCATGTGGCCCAAGAAGCTTGGGGTAGGGATTCCTTATGAAGTACATATGGATTCATGTATTTTTTTAATATTTTATATTTGAGTCTCTACTCCATCTGGAATCTTGTTCATAGTAAGGGTTAAGACTTATCTTTGAGCAGATATGGATAGCTGTTTGACCCAGCACCGTTGATGGAAAACGTTTGCTTGCTGTTCTTCTATCACGTATTTGCCATAAACTCATTTCTAGAGTATTTACTGCTGTATGTTTCAGATGACTGTAATGCACTGGCCTATCCTCTCCCCGCACGAAGTCCATGCTGTCTCCATACACTGTAGTTTTTCTTGGCATCCGTTGTGTAGGTCTCTCATTTCTGAGATTCTCTTGTCTATTCTCTTTAATCTCTTGTCTTTTAACATAAGTTTTAGAGTCAATGTGTCAGTTTCTACACACACACATACACACACACACACACACACACACGCACGTGAGCATGTGCACACACATTGACACCTAATGAGGTGTATTTTTTTTTAAGGCAGCACCCTCTGTTGAGGCTTTGATAATGAGTATCATGTTGGAGGAAACTGGGATTTGTCTCAGTTTCTTCTTCCGTTGCTGCTATAAAATACCCCGACAAAAGCAACTTAAGGGACAAAGGGTTTCTTTGGCTCACAGGTTACAGCCATCATTGCAGGGAACTCGAGCTGGCAGGAGCTTGGAGCAGCTGGTCACATCACATCTGCAGCCAGGACCTGAGCAATGAATTAGTGCGTGTATGCCTAGCTCACTGTCTCTGCTGTTAAGCAGCTCAGAATCCCCTGCCTAGGGAGTAGTACCGCTCACTGTGGGCCTTCTGATCTTAATTAACATAATCAAGATAATCCACCTCCTGATATGCTCACAGGCCAACCTAATGCTGACAGTCTCTCACCGAGACTTTCTTTCCAGGTGATTCCAGATTCAAGTGAACAATTAACAATGACCATCACAGGATTGCTAAACTTCCAATACTTACTGGTTTATAGAGACTATCCTTGACTTCTTTCAGTCATGTTTTGTACTTTCCTGTTAAAAGTCTCACATACTTGTTTTTAGATTTACTCCTGGATATTTAATATTTTGGGTGGTGTTGAAAATAGTCTTTTTTAAAAATTTTGTTTGTTAATTATTGCTGGCATTAATAAATGCAATTACTTCTGATCACTGATCTTGAATAATCTTGTTACATTTACTGGTTGATTCTAAAGTCTGTAGAATATTTTGATTTTTGTGCATATAATCATCTCATTTTTGACAATGGAAATATTTTCTTTCTAGTATGTTTGGTTTGTGTTTATTTTTCTTACTGAGCTGCTTGAAATCTATGGAACAGTGACAAGGAAAAATGGATTTAATATTGTATCAGGCTCAGAGAAAAAGATGTCTTTTCAGACTTTTATTTGGTGAGTGGGACATCAGTTCTTCCATTAATCAGGGGCTCTGATTATTAGTGCTAGGGAAATCTCTCATGTATTTGTTGTACTTGAAACTGCTGGTCTGTAACCTTGACCCATTTTTTGTTGTTGTTGTTTTGAGATAGGATCTTGTATCCAAGGTTGGCCTTGAGTTTGCTGTGTAGCTGAGGATTACATTGAGTTTCTGATCCTCTTGCTTCAACCTCCTAAGTGCTGGGATGACAGACATGCTCCACTGTGCTCTGTTTTATGTGGTATTGTGGTTGAACCCAGGGCTTTATGCATGCTGGACATGCACTCTACAAACTGAGCTACATGCCAGCTCACCTATTTTTTTAAAATTGACAGATAATATTTTTAAAGATGAAATGTAAGTAATACTTAGATAGTATGAATTATTTTCCTTATTTCTCATACATAGCAATATTTTTCATTTGCCCTTTAATTTTGTGCATGGCATTTTAAAACACTGCCTAATGGAAAAAGTAAAACATACATAAATTAGAATAGTGCAACAAATCTCACGAATCTATCACCCAATTACATCCATTATCTGTATTTTTATTTATGGGATATTCTGACTTATCAAAGTTTTACGTGTCTATAGGGCCCAATATTTAATCCTTCCTCAACTTTGTAGAGTATTTTGATACAGAATTTTTAATTCTAATGCTGCTTATACATATTAATTTTTTTTTCTGTTGTGTTTTGACATGTAACATCTCACTTGAGATGACTTTCCCTACTGTAACATAGTGCTATGTATGTTCCCTTCTGAAAGATTTCCATCTAAGATGGAAATAAATGTGTTTTCTCTGGGTGGTGAGCATGTTCTATATTCATTTGATCAGTCAGTTGTAGTTCTTTTACATTTGCGCCATCTCTATTTTTTATTAGCTTTTGGCTGGTATGCTTTATCACTTTTTTTTTTTTTTCGAGACAGGGTTTCTCTGTGTAGCTTTGCGCCTTTCCTGGAACTCACTTGGTAGCCCAGGCTGACCTTGAACTCACAGAGATCTGCCTGCCTCTGCCTCCCGAGTGCTGGGATTAAAGGCGTGCGCCACCACCGCCCGGCGCTTTATCACTTTTGATAGCACTGAAGCATCGAGACTACAAAGGGCATGGTTTGCCTACAGCTCTCTATTGTGCAGCTTAGTTTTACTTATTTTATTCAAGTCTGAAACAAAATACTCAAAAGTCCATTATAACCAATGTGTACTGACCTGCTGTTGGGATTCTTCTTCTTCTTCTTATTGTTATTATTATTAATTTTTGGAGATAAAATCTCATGCATCCCTAATCAGACTTAAAACCTGCTCAACAAGAGGCAACTCATGCCTGGTACAGGAAACCTAGTCAAGGACCCAGAGCTAGGGAAGTCATGGATCTTGGAGGAGAACCTACAACCACCACTTTACTAAACTGGCATAGTCCCTAACTGCATTCCAAATAATTGTCCTTCTATCCACAGATAAGTGTAGTCCTTACCCCTCACCAAAGAAACTTCTCTTTTCAACAGACAGAGACAACTACAGAAAACAACATCCAATCAAAATGAAGAGTTGTTGGGCCCAGTCTCCATGGATAAGTAAATATACAAAGAACTCCCACACCTAAGACTCAGGGGACATTGCAGAAGAGGGGCAGAAAGATAGTAAGAGCCAGAGGAGGGAGTTTTCTGTGAGACTGTGTCTCCTAAGAGTCCCAGATGCCACACCCATAAAGTCCCAGCAGCATGACTTCCTAAACTCAAGCTGGGAGGCCTCAGCCTTACACAAGAATTACAGGCAACTAAGGAATGCTGAGAGTGGGAGAAATGGTTTTCCCCAAGGAAGAGCACACCAACTGGCTATCCAGTACCAAATGGTCAGCCCTGAAAACACATGAGTAACATTATACAGACTGAGCAGGTTGTATTTATGTATTTAAGAATATATATGCATGTAACAACAATTAATGAAAGAAGAGGCCATGAGTTGAGGGTTACTAGAAAATGTGTCACTATATTACTGCAATTTTATAAAAACAACTTCAAGCTGTGGCTGTAGCTCAGTTGGGACACATAAAAGACCCAGGGTTTGATCCCCAGCACCACATATGCTGGGTATAAAGGAACATTAGCCAGAGGAGCAGCTTGTGCCAAGGCCCTGTGGCTGCATCACAAATAACAAAGAAAGGGGTTACTTTATGCCATCCTCAAGGGGAGGTTTCTTTTTCTCATGGGCTCCTGAGATCTTGGGGGAGGTACTTCTTGTGTTACATTTATAACTAAAACCAACCAACCAACCAACCAACCAATCAACCAACCAACCAAAAACAAAACAAAACCAAAACCCCCCAAAAAACTCAAACCAAAACTCAGACAAAAAACAGGTATGTGTCTACTTGGCTTGTATGATATAGTTTTTCTAATGGCTCTCAAACTTCAGAGTGTATGAGACATCTCAGAAGTTTATGAAGACACAGACAGTGAGGTCCACCCTGTAGCTAAGGGACACTTGTCATCATTGTTCTGACAGCTGCACCATGAAAGCCTCTGGGATAGCCCACTTGGTGTGAACAAACCTTGGATTTCTTGCCTCCAGAGATCACAGTCCTATATCTCTGGCTTTCCAGTGTCTATGTCTGCTGGCATGAAACATACTTATGCTCCACAGTCTGTGATAGATGGTGCTTCAGAAGTAATGCACCAAGCTATGGTTTGTGAGAGGGCTGGGGAGCCAGACAAAGGCCATGACAGGCCCCTGCTGGGACCAGGCCTTAGTGTTGGTTTACTGGAGCTGGCTGGAGCTGGCTGGAGCTGAGCAAGCAATTCTCAGGAAGACCACAACTCAGGGGCAACCAATCAGCTGGGGCACCACAGCCTTCTGCTAGCTCAGCAGGCACCCACGGCCTTCTGTTAGCTAGAGATAGCTCTCCCTACCCTGCTGCTAGAAAGTTCCTAACCACTAGAGCCCCCCACCATTCAGACCCCAGGCTAATCTTTCCTCCAGCAACCAGCCCCCAGACTAATCTCTCCTCCTGGAATTCCCTTTACTCTGTTTAAAAGGAGCCTTTGGGCTTCTTTGGGGGTCACCATTTGCCACCCCAACATGTTGAAAATTTTAATAAATGTTCTTGTTGATTGCATATGTGACTGGTGATCTTCTATGGGACTTCTTGCAGACCCTAATAGTTTGTAAGAATGTCTTTTGGGCAGGTTCAATGACTGCACTTTGAAGTATAGTTCCCTCTGTTTTTTGCATAAGAGGGCTCTCTCACATCCTTGAAGGTTGTATCCCAAGAGTCCAATGGTCCTGTACTGCTATCTGTCATGAGATGGTCACTTTAGCTGTCCCATGGAAGAACTTGTTGCCCGGGGGCTTGTTACACCAGCTCTTTCCTTAATCACTGATAGAGGAAAGCACCCATAGTTGACTGAGCATCTAGGATGTGCTGTGCACTGATGGTTTCTCCTTTAACCCAATTACCATCCATTCCCCGTGTCTTCCCAGCATTACCCTAAATCTCACTTGTCCCTTTTAGGGGAGGACTGACCAGATTAAGACCCCTTCTTTTATGCTGGTAAAAACACTTTGTCAATTTTACGTGGTTGCTTTCCACCAACTCTTAGAAGCCAAATACAATTTGAAAATGAGAGATTTGGCCACAGTGACCTTTGGAAATTCCTACCCAGCACACATGCCTTGAAATCTCCCAATCACTGTTGTCTGTGCCATTGGTGCATTTCAGGCCATAGTGACAACTACTTCACCTTAGAAATTGCAGTGGCTTAAACAATACCTGAGAACTGGAGGGATGACTCAGCAGATGATAACAGCAGTTGGTTTATAAGCAGTGTCTATGTAAAGAATTGGATATGGGCCACTCCGGGGAAGACCTGCCCAACTTGGCCCCAGGTTCTGGCCAGCAGGCAGGATCCTCTCCACCCCCACCGGGAAGGCTCCCCTTCTCCAAGACCCCTGGCAGACCCTGCAATCTCCACACCCTGCCCCCATGCCCATCTGCCCGAGACTCCAGACTCCAGACACTTCCTGAGACTTAGAGACCAGCCCCCAGCTCCCATCCTGCTCCGGACCTCCCACCTGGACAAGAGAATGCAAGAGATGGAAGAGAGGATCTCTGGCATTGAAGATACAGTAGAAGAAATAGATTCATCAGTCAAAGAAAACACTAAAGCCAACAAAGTCATGACCCAAAATGTCCAAGAAATTTGGGACACCATAAGAAGAATTGGATATGTTCATATTTGTGCTTGCAATCCCAGCACTGTTGGGGGCAGGAGGGCTGATGGATCTGGCTGGCCATGATTCTAGCTCCAGGTTCAGTGAGAGGTCCTATCTCAAAGGAAAAAGGTGGAGAGTGATAAAGCAGGACACCTTATGCCTTCCTATGGTCTCTACATGTGAAAACACACACACACACACACACACACACACACACACACACACACACAAGTTTATATATAGCGCACACACCACCACCACCACCACCACCACCAATATCAACAACTACAACCACCCTATATCAATCTTATTCTTTATTATCTACCAGCTAGCACTTCCAATAAAACACTGGATTAATGTCCAGTTACACTATGACCCAGCTCTGGGTTCCATGCCTATGTGTCCATACACTCAAGTCACACTCCTAAGTAAGAAAGAATAGGGTGAGGGAAAGACTAGCAATGGGCGATTTCATTTTCATTTCTTCTGACACTGACCACCTGTTGCCTGCCTTGTGCTTTTCTTCAAGGTGCTGACAGTATGTTGAGAAAACATTGAGCTGGGGTCAATTTGGAGAGGTGAGAAATGCACACGTGATCTGAGTCCAGATAATTGACTGTGTGAGACAGTGTGAGCTTTGTGGTGAAATGAAATGATTTGAAGCATTCGGCACAGTCTCACACACTAGGCTGAGGGCAGAGCCTGAGCTGGGAGGAAATGGGAAGGAAGGCTTGCTTTCATTTTGGTGTCAGTGGCTACTGACCCCAGCTGCACATCAAGAGCAGCAGTAAACACACAGGTTGACATGAAGCCAAGGCCACAGCAGGAGGAGTTTTTGGAGGCTTTGAGAGCCAGGTTCTCATTCTACTCCTGTGTAATTTATTGACAAGGACAGAACCCACATCATAAAGTTAACATGAATGAGTGCAGGGAAGTTCCCATTACTCACAAAGCTTTGGTGCTGCTTTAGAAATAAGACAGTGAGCAAAGCATGGTGGCTCATGTCTGTAGTCCCACTGCTCAGAAGGCTGAGTGAGGCAGGAGGATTGCCATTAGTTTGAAGCTGACCATGGCTACTTAGTGAGTTCCAGGCCAGCCTGGGCTAAAGGTGAGATCCTGTTTCAAAATTGTCTTAGGGTTTTTATTGATGTGAAGAGACACCATGACCACGGCAACTCTTATAAAGGAAAACATTTAATTGAGGTGGCTCTCTTACAGTTCAGAGGTTCAGTTCATTATCATCGTGGTGGGGAGCATGGTGGTATGCAGGCAGAGATGGTGTTGGAGAAGTAGCTGAGAGTCCTATATCCTGCAGGTAACAGGAAGTCGACTGAGACACTGAATGGTATACCGAGCGCAGGAAACCTCAAAGCCCATCCCCACAGTGACATAGCTCCTCCAACAAAGTGATACCCACTCCAACAAAGCCACATCTCCTAATAGTGTCACCCTCTTTGAGCTTATGGGGGCCAATTACATTCAAACTAACATAAAAAATGATAAGAAATAGGAGTGAATTTTCAGAAAGGGAATTTCAGTGTTTTGCTTTAGGATAACTTTTAGTCTGCATGTGGCTGCATGGCAGCTACTCCAGCTCTTTGTACAGGACTGACTTCTCCAACAGCAACCCCTGTGATGTTGATGGCCCTTCGCTTCCTTCCCGTGAGATTCAACATTACAGACAAAGATTACCATCCCCCCGCAGACACAGGTCTTAACACCCGCCACCCTATCTGAATAGCTGTGGGGTTGTATCCCTAGGCAGGATCTTCCTTTTCTTGCATAAGCTTCATCCGAGTGTGCAGACTTTTGCCTTGGTTGTTTCTTGCTGTATCCAACATCCTAGTCTAGACTAGACACACTCGTGCAAGCACACATGCACACACACACACACACACACACACACACACACACACACACGCACATCCCAGGGAAGAAATAGGGAGAAAGCACTAGTTTTGTAGACCTTTGGGACTTTCTCTCTTCCCACTTCCCCTCTCAAAAAAAAAAAAAAGGTCTTGATAAGTTTATATTCCTATTTGAAGTGCAGAGTCTGTGCATAGTCCTTTAAGAAACTAGACTGACTGCAGCATACTTATGCTCAGACCATATGGACTCTGGAGTGGGTGTTTATGGAGCCAAAATAAACTCCTTGGAATTGTAGCCATGAGCAGCGAGGCTGGAGCTGTTTCTCGTCACCTTAGGAAACTTGAGTTTATTTTGAGCAATTCAGAGTGGGTTTCTTTCCCATTATAAAACCAGTGCAGGCTTATGATAGAAAATTGTGAAAATGTAGAAATGGCAAAGTTTGGTCAAACTTTGAAGAGTGCAAGTAGAGAGTGATTGATGGCTTCAGGTCCAGCACAGAGAGAATGGAGGGAGGGAGGGAGAGGAGAAGAGAGAGCAAGTGATGAAGCACTGTAGGGTTTCTGGGTTTCTTGAGATGCAGACTGTGGTGGGGACCTCCACCTTGGCTGTGAGACAGTTGGAAAAGGGAAAGAGACAAGCCCTCCAGCCTGGCATTGGATATCTGTGTTGTCATTCAGCTTCTTCAACTTCATGTCACAATGACCAAGTTTCTCTGGTGCCCCAAAGAAGTTTTTCCAGGGAGAAAAAGCAGGTAGTTTCTGCAGAGATCACTGGTTTCCCCAACATCCACATCTTCCAGAGTGTGTGGGAGTCATGGGAGTCCTAATGAGTCCTAAGAACAAGAGGGCTCCATACTTCTGTCCACTGTGGGTGGAAGGTTCCTACTCCATAGCAAACTTGGTGCTAGGGGAAGACATGGCAATACATGGGTGGGACCCTGTGCTTCCAGCCTCACAATTTAATACACATACACTGTCATGTGTGACTGAGGTCACAGGACCTGTGACTTCACCTTGTCCTATGCACCAGTCCTCATTATTTCAGACTCATCCAGAGTCACCATCCAACTTCTTAATTGTCCTCTAATCATGTTGTCCCTGAATAAGATGCTCTGGGGTTTGAAGGAAGCAGTACAGAGTTGAGGTGGGTGTTGGAGGCTGGCCCAACTACTTTTTCCTGCTGTGATGAGGAGTGGTTAGATATATCATACTCTGACCACAGGCTCCAGCCCAGTACCCAGAAACTGTTACTGAGAGACCCATGATCTTGTCCCTGGGACTCTCTCCTCAACACCACTCAGCCAGCCAGTTTCCGAATCTGTCTCCACTTGTCCTCTCACAAACCTGAATTAGGAAGCTTCCAGAACTTCCACAGACTTTAGTCAGGGCTCATGGTGATACTCTGTTCTAAGCTTGTTCATACTCTAAGATAACTGAGTGAAAGGAACAATTGCCAATCTGGCTTCCCAGAAAGTGGTTAGGAGGGGTTCATTTTGAGTGGCTTGTTTGTAAAAGACTCTGGATGTGAGATGTTTGGATCTGTGGGGTGAATATTGCATACCTGTGAACTTACATGTGTACACACACACACACACACAAACACACAGGCATATAGATACAGTCATGCACAGACACACACAGATACACAGACACAGACATACAGACACAGACAGATACACACACACACACACACACACACACACACACACACACACACCCCTTCAGAAGCTCAGCCTGGAAGTTCTTCTTTCATGGTAACATACTGTGTCTTGTGACAGTGCCTACCACAGTTCATCAGCTTCCATTTTTCCTTACTGGCTTTAATTTCAAAGATCTGTTTCCTCATCCACCCAAAACATGAACAAACTTCAAAGTTCTAACATCTATCATTTCTCTTTGTCCAATACTGGGGAAGTGATTAGAAACTTCTTTGTCCACTCCTGTATTGTGAAGCATTTTTGAAGAAGATGACTCCTGGGTATTTGCAGTGTCTCTGGTCACCAGAGTGAGGATGACCATGGCTGGCACCGAGGCCTTGGCTTCAGAGTATAAATATTCTGTCCTATAAATATCCTAGCCTGACAGTCCGTTCTGAGACTGTGTCTGCACAGCTGAGAGGCAGTTATTGTTCTGTAGGCATGAAGACTTCCTTTGTCTCTTGTTTGTCTCCCTGGGGAAATGTGAGACAGTACTGTGAAAGTGCTGTGGGTTTTTTTTCCACAATGAAGTGAGGTGGGGCTCTTTCATCTGTTATTCTACTGTGGCTTCATGCGCTGGCTAGGGTTTTGTTTTTGTTTTTTTTTTTTTTTTTTTTTTGTCAATGTGATACAAAGTAATGTTATTGGGGACGAGGAAATACGATTGTGAAAATGTCCCCATAAGATTACCTGTAGGCAAGTCTTGATTAATGATTGTGGGGGAGGACCCAGCTCTCTGCGGGTGGTGCCACCCTGGGTAGATGGTCCTGGGCTACATAAGAAAGCAGGCTGAGTAAGCAATGGGGAGCAGGCCAGTTAGCAGTGTTCCTCCGGTCCCTGCATCAGCTCCTGCCTCCAGGTTCCTGCCTTGAGTCCTTTCCCTGGTGGTGGGCTGTGACCTGTGAGCCAAATAAACCCTCTGCTCCTCAGGTAAAGGGTCATGATGTTTTCACAGCAATTGTAACCCCAAACGGTGACACTTCCCTTTGGTTTTTTTGTCTTTTTTTTTTTTTTTTTTTAATTTGTTCCCAGTCAGAAACTTTGGTAAGACTTAGTGGGTTTGATTTAGGCACTGACATAGGAAATGAAACAAGACCAAAACACAAGCCAGATGTGAACTGAGCCCCAGGGTTGCTTAGATGGGAGGGACGTTCCCTGTAATGGTACAGTTGTTTAGAGAAACTGAACCAACAAGTCTGCACTTTATGTCTGTGCCTTTATCTAATCTCTGTTTGAGAGGGAATTCTCTATGGGAATTGTCTCACGTGGTTAATGGAAACTGAGAAATTCTGTACTATAATGTTTATAAACTGAGGTATCGGAGACACCAATGGTGGCTCCGTCCAGGTCCAGCAGCCCCAGGACGGAGGAGGCCAGTGGTGGAGCTCTGTCTGAGGCCACAGGCTTGAACATCTGAGCTTTGGAAGTTCAGGGAAAGACAAGAGTGATGACCCAGCTCCAGGATTCACTGGGATTCTCCTTTACCTCACTGTTCTATGATGCTCACTTACAATGAATGACAGTGGATATTACCCACCCATGGATTCAAATGTCCATGTCTCAGAGACACTCTAACAGACATCCCAAGAAACTATGTCTTAACAGATAGCTCAGTGACCCCAACCCCCAAGACTGACTGTTGTATGCCTGACTTAGGGACTGAGGTTCGTTCACTCAGGCAGATAGCACAAGGGTTGACCTGAGTCAACTGTAGTTTCCATTTCTGGATTCCGTGCTTAGCTCTGTTACACATGTCATTAGAAAATTAGTCAGCTAACCCTTGTTAAGGGTTTGATGTGAAAAATTATCTTCACAGAGGATTGCTCGAAAGGCTGTTGTGATGAACTGAATGTTCCTGTGTCAAGGCCTAACCTCCAATGTGATGGAGTTGGAGATGAGGCCTTTGGGGTGTAATTATGCTTAGATAGGCTTGTAAGGGGGAGCCTCAGTGACAAGATTAGCCTACATGAAAAGGAGAAAGAGATACCAAAGACCTTTCTTTGAGATAGAAGAAGATACCTGAAAGATACATTTGAGAGACTGTGAACAGGTCTTCCTCAAGATGCAGATTTGCTGGCACCTTGATTGATTTTGATCTTGACCTGTGGTAAATGAGAAGCCAACGCGTGCTGTTTAAGCCACCAGTGCGTGGCATTTTGTTGCAGCATCCTAAAATGACTGAGACAGACACTTGGGACTTCTTTTTCTTTGGGACTTCTCTTTGACCTGGAGCTTAGACTAGCCTTGGCTTTGGTTTTCATCGTGTCTAGAATGTTACCCTCTGCCTACTCTAGGGAGATGCCTTAGGAGTAGGACAGATGTGTCTTAGGAAAAAAAAGATTTGTTTTTACTCCATGTGAACGAGTGTTTAGTCTGGAGTATGTATGTGTTCTACCTATGTGCTTAGTGCCCATAGAAGTCAGAAGAGAGCATCGCATGCCATGGAACTGAAGTTACACACGGTTGTAACTGTTGTGTGGGTTCTGGGAACCGAACCTGGCCCTCTGCAATGGCAGCAAGTGATCTTAACTGCTGATCCCCCTCTCCAGTCCCAGATGTGCATTGAGTCCTCTTTATTTCTTAACCACCCCCTCAGCCGTAGGTTTCCTGAGTTATAGGTGGCAATGGTGGCTAAGTGCTGACCAAGAGGCACATTTTCCCGAGGTCTCTTCAGGTCATGTTTCATTTCTTTCAACCCACCATCTTGTGTCTATGTCCCGTATTGAACTAGCCACCTCCTTCTTCTAGTTTCGTTTCTGTTGGTGTGATAAAATATTCTGACCAAAAGCAACTTGGGTGGGGGGTAGTTTATTTTAGCTTATAGTTACAGGTCATAGTTTATTGTGACTTCAGGGATGTCATAGTAGTAGGAACTTGAGACAGCTGGTCACATCATATGCACAGCCAAGAGTAGAGAGAAATGAATGCATGCACACTAGCTTGCTTGTGTGTGTTCAGCTTGATTTCTCCACTCACAGAGTTAAGGACACCTTGCCTAGGCATGGTGCCACCCATGGTGGGCTGGGCTATCTCATATCAATTAACTTAGGGCAATCCCCCACAGACATGCTCACAGGCCAACCCAATGGAGACAGCCCTCACTGCGATTTCCAGGTGATTCTAGGTTGTGTCAAGTTGAAAAAGTTAACCATTATACTTTTTCCAAGCCACGTAACTAGTTCATCCCCAGCCAAGGCATCAAACCTCAGCTATCTGGATTACCCATGAGACAATTCAAGTACAAGGTCAGTTGCTCCATTTATTGACTTGCTTTTTCATTTTCAACATATTCAAAGCGAATTTTCTGTCAGGAACTTGGGAAAAAGCCATTTTTAATTCAACACCTTTATTTGTGTGCTTGTCTCTAATGGCCTTTAATCTACCGGGCCTTATGGCCACAAGTGCACACTTGCCCTCTCTCCAGCTTTGTGCTGTTACTTAGACCCATGAGGCTCGTTTATGTTGCTTGACTTGTTGACTCATAAGTACTTTTGTAAACCACCTTCAGAAAGTTTGGGAATGAGTTGGGATGGGCATAAATAAAATTGTATTGTATTGGATCAGAATGTGAAAATTTTAAGACTTTTGATACATGCTGCCAATTAACTTTGATTTTCATTGATTTCCCTGATGTCATCTGTTCTTACTTGGACCTTAGGCCATTGGATTAGTTCTAAGGGTCTGAGAATACCAATTGATTGGAGAACTTCATGCAAGATCTATTTGGTTTGTGGTGCCGGGGATTGAACCTGTGACTACATACTAGGCAAGAGTTTACCGGCAAGCCACAGCCTCAGCCCCAAGGTTAGTTTTTTTTTTTTTTTTTTTTTTTTG
>CABHPP010133985.1:0-13343 GCA_902168425.1 Peromyscus attwateri
GGTCTCCCCTGGGATTTCATGACTGATGCTTTGGAGGTACAGCTGGGAAGGAGTTGGTAGTTTGGTGCATTTTGTGGTTGAACAGTGTTGTGTTGTGTTGAGAGTGGATGGATACACCATATCTAGTTTTCTTGTTCATTTGATGTTGGGACAACACCAGCCATTGGGGTTGTCCCCAGTTTGAGGGCCTTTAATAAGGCTCCCCTAGTGGCTTTTTGTGGATATGGACTTTCTTTTCTCTATTTAAGTGTCCCAAGAATGAGATTTTTCCTGAATGTGTTTACCTTTTTCAATTTATTTTTATCATTGCTGGTCATGTGTGGCGCACATATGGAGGTCACAGGACAACTTGCAAGGCAGTTCTCTCCTCCACCTTTACGTGGGTTCCAGGTTTAAACTCAGGTCGCTCTATCCACCGAGCCATCTTGCCATCCCATATGCATGTAACTTCGGAAGTCATTACCTATTTTCCAACTCATTCTTATTTAAAACTCTTTCCAAATGCAAGCAGTTCAAAGGCAGAATAGTCCATGGTTACTACACATTGCAGTACTTTGAAGACTCATCTGCACGCTGTATCATGGATCCCTCCCCACCTCCGTATTGAAGGTAGAAGGGATGACACTTCTAGGTTTCCATCTCACTTTCCAATACTCCCCATTGGTTCCATGGTTTGGGATCCCAAGAGGAGCAATTTAGGACAGCTCTCATCTGTACTCATTCCTTACAGACACACAGCTTCGACAAATGGCAAGCCAATACTTTATCCACACCCCCACCCCCATTTTTGTTGCTAATTCAGAGACCAGTAGAGAAGATGGCCTGCACATGCCTTTCTAACAGTACTTCCTCATGTGAACAGGAGGTTTCCGAGTGACATCTCAGCTTTGGCTGTCTTATCGCCCAACTGTCACACAACTGATACCCCAGCCAGTCTATTTGTGATACTTTAGGGGACTTTAATATTCTCTTGTCTGGCCAGTTGGCAGAGTGTTCTCCCATAACTTTGTGGTAGACCCCATTCATCTAGGGGACCTGCCACTCCATACCATGTAGAGTAAATTGGGATTCCACACCATGTTGACAGCAAGGGGTGGAAGAAAGATTTTTCTATCATTTGGCAAGAAGCCAAGGATATTGACAAGGAAATGCCCTACTTGTTTATTGTATAACAAAATCCATTACCTGCGGGAAGTAACCCAAAAGAATCCTCAAGAAATGAAATTTGGCAAATGGATATGTTTCATTTTGCAGAGTTAGGAAAATTGAAGTATGTGAACTACCATAGGTACACATTCAGGATTTCAATGGCAACTGCTTTAAGTTCTGAAAAGGCCGATTCTGTGATTACACATTTATTAGAAGTTATAGCTATATTAGGAACACCTTTACACATTAAAACCAACAATGCTCCAGCGTAAGTCTCTAGTAAAATGAAACAGTGTTTTGCATATTACAACATAAAACATATTATGGGTATACCACACATTCCTATAGAACAAGCAGTGATAGAAAGCTCTAATAGTACTGTAAAGGTATGCACAACAGATTACATGGTGTTTTACAACTTTACATTTTTTAACTGCTAATGAGAAAGGAACAACAGCTGCAGAGAGACAGTGGACAGTAGAAAAAAACTGCTGAATTAAGTCTGCATCTATACTTTGAAGATGTGTTGACCTAGGAATAGAAACTGGGATGTGTGTTATGTTGGGGAAGAGGATTTGCTTTTGTATGTTCAGGAGAAACACTGTGGAGACCATAGAGACTCGAAGATTAGATTCAAAGAAGAAAGATCTGAATAGGAGATGTGATAGTTCATCAGACACCTGGACATTCAATCCAGACTATCTTATAAAGACTAAGAAATGCCTCTCATGTGATCAGGGTTTTGTTTTTATCATTCCAGAAAAAGAAAATTACCCAGCTAAGAAAGGCAGAGAAGACTGAACAGGTGAGACATGGGGAAAAGGGTGGGCCATCAACAGAAAATGTCCCAGGAAAGTCAGCAGGCCAAGTGAGTATCGCTCACCAAGCCTCTTCTGCAGCCAGGTTTTGCAGAGACAGTGGACATTTTGGAGTTTTCCAAGATGATGATGGGACCTTGCAATGAGGAATCTCCCTATGGTATTGGCATGAAGCTGATACCACCACACACAAGATCAGCTTCAGAATACAAACTGCTCAGGTTTTCAAATCACTGAGTTCATATAAGGCTGACATAAATTTGTTATAGAATATTGAACTCAAACACTTAATCCTAAGACTGCCACATACAACCAAGCTGGACATTGTATAAAGCTTGGTAAAAATAGCATCGTTATTATAAATAGTTTTACTGTGTTAGCATTAAAACTTTGCTTTTTAGACAAAGTGGGGGAGGGGAAATGTTGCAGGATAATTGACCACACTGAACCCAGAGATTGCATTATTAAAATAAAGTCAACCAAGGGTCAAGAGGCAGAGCGAGCACCCAGTTGACTGCAGTCACCATAGAGAGTGAAAGGAACTCAGGAGGTAGGAGAGAGGCACAGGAGGCATGAGGGAGGGTTAGAGGACTTTTTCTTTCAGACAGCTTAGGGGAGAGCCCTCTTTCTGAGACACTGGTGGAGGAGGAAGGTCAGCCGACTGCTGTGAGAGTTGGCAGTGAGTGATGGACCCCCATCATCTGGCTCCTGAGTCTTATTGGTAAAATAGATTAATAGAGAGTTGTTTAAAGAAGAAAAAAAACAGCATTTGATGCCAACATGAAGGTGGCTGAGGCGGCCGCTGACGCTGTGAAGAGGAAGCAATGGCTCACTCCCTTTAGACACAGAAACAAGGTGGTGGTGGCTATGAAGGTGCAGTCAGCAGCTGAGGCAGCCATAGGTTCAGGTACAGCCCCAGTGCCAAAGACAAAATGACATTAGCAACTGAGGCAGTGGTAGTTTGAGGTGCAGCCACCATGCAGCAGATAAACAACTCCCTAATGACAAGCATTCAAACGTATGAGCCTACGGGGGCCATTTTCATCCAAACCACCACACTTAGACGGCTCAGATTCAAAGGAAAAGCAGTTTTTGAAGCCTGCATAATGGGGAGGAAGTGCTTCACACTTGCAAACCTCAGGCTTTATGGTCCAAGGTGTGCACAAGGAAAGCATTAGCATGGCAACAAGCATACTGCCCAGAGCTTGAGATAAGCCACCTCTCCTCTACTTAATCTGAGTTTTCTGAACACCTTGTGCTTTGCCGCTTTCAATAGTCCAACTAGACATGATAGCAACTGACTATGGATGTTCCATTTTCCTCCAGACACTGAATACAGTGGCCAATAATGACATCCATAAGCTATGATGGGACAAGCAGCCTCTAGCACTCTCTGCAATTGCTCCATAGCAATCTCTCATGACAATGATCTCTGCTTCTTCTAGGTGCAGTTTCTATGCTAAGGTTGGCTTTCACTACCTGCATTTCTTCCAAAAAGTCTCAGCAGTTTGGTCAAGTCAGAAACACTTAACTGTGCAGATCTAGCTTCACCTTCAGTGACAATATGCCAATAAAACAATTTGTTTCTCCATATGGAGGAATGTCAAGATGCTGCTGAGTCCTGCCATTGTTGGGTCCTGACCTTATGTAAGCCATCTATGGTGATATTTTATTTGTACTGAAATGTGATTTTATTTGTATGTTAATAAAGTTGCCTGGGGGTCAGAGCTAATAGCAAGCCATAGCAGAGCCAGGCGTTGGTGGCTCACGCCTTTAATCCCAGCACTTAGTAGGCAGAGCTAAGTAGATCTCTGTGTGTTCAAGGATACAGCCAGCATGGAGACACACGCCTTTAATCTCAATACCAACCATAGAAGACCTGGAGGTCTGTACAGACAGGCAGTGACGAGGCAGTCATGTGGTTGGGTTTACAAGCAATGAGAAGGCAGAACAGAAAGTCTTTATAAAGACAAACATACAGGAAGTAGTTTTCTTGGCTGAAGAGGATAGCTGCAGAGTGAAGGGTAAGGCTCTTATCTCTGACCTCTTGGGCTTTCATCTTTGCATTGGTTCTGTGTTTCTTATTGAATAAGACGGTTACTTCTACAGCCATCTTTATAGCCTACAGAACTATTATCCTGAAAATGCCATAGCAAGGCATCATTCAACAGAATGTCCTTCAATGCAATGTGCCATGGGACAACCTGGACCAAAGTCACTAAACTCTGAGGTCAGATGAGCCAGACAATCAGCAATACCTTTCCCATAGCTAAATTCATAGGACACTTTAGAATGTCTGAAGCTGAAATAGGAGCCCAGCCACTGCCAATGGCCATGCCCTTGACCACAAAGAAAATAAATGCAGTACAGAGATTTGTAAAACAAATCTTTTTCTGAAGTCAGGAATTCAGGCTTCTCCAACTAGAACAAGTCCTGAAAGGAGACATGAGCCAAGATATATAGCTACATTATCTAGTCTGCAGGTCTCCTCTTCTCAGAAGAGCATTCCTCTACTGTAGTGGTGGGATTAGATCCGCCCAGGGTGCCATCCATCAGAGTGGAAAAGTCATCTATGATTTCTATGGTGTGAAATCCTTCTGCAGCATGGCTAAGATTCACAGTTAGTCCTGCATCTCCCCTGCAAGCCAGTGTTAGAGAAGCTGCTAGAAGAGGGGAGGATTTGGGAAGATTTCAAATGTTCCCAGTGATTGAATGGGAAGATGCCCAGGGCAATATGGTATGGGTGCATGTGCCAATTCCATCAAAACAATTCAAATAATTAAAAATGGAATGGTGTCAGTATAGACCCATTGGTGCTTTCACACAAGCTCTGCTAGAAAACATGGCTCTAGAAGCCTTACCTCTTGGGGATTGGAAACAGGCCAGAGCTTGTCTGTAAAGAGGGGATTATTTAGTAGAAAAGTGAATTTGTGGGAAAATGTCAAGCTACAGCCGATGTAAAATTAGGCCCAACAAATCCCATCACTTTTGATATGTTTGCCAGAGAAGGCCTTTATTGGGTGACAAATCAGCAGACAAATTTTGATGTGGCAGTGTATGCTCAGGTTAGTGCAGCTGCCAAGAAGGCATGGAACAAGCTTCCACCTTCTGGAAGGTAGACCAGGACTTAAAGATAAGGCAAAGACCTGATGAATTATTTCAGGACTTTGCCTCTAGGCTAATGCAGACAGCAGCCAGTTTAATTGGGGATTCAGAAGCTGGACTTTTGCTTGTTAAACAGCTGGCCTATGAAAATGCTAATGCAGCTTGTCAGGCTGCTTTGAGACATTTTAGAAAGAAAGGCAACATGTCTGGTTATATTCAACTTTTCTCAGCTATTGGGCTGAAATATTTATTTATTTATTTATTATTTATTTATAATTATATATTTCTCCTATAATCAGGGAATAGTTATGGCTGCTGCATTACAGGGAAAGACAGTCAAGAATGTTATCTACCAACAAAGATATCATGGCCTGAGGCAAGGGAGAGCTATCAGACCCTCCTGGAAGTTGCTTCGGGTGTAGTCAGATGGGACACCAGGTCAAGTGGTGTCCTGATAAAAGGCATAGGGGTAAATAAGGAACCTGGGTTGTGCCCAAGATGTAAGAGAGGGAAGCATTGGACTAATGAATGAATATCAAAGAAGGACATCCAGGCGAATCCTCTGCAGGGAAAGGGGAAAGGAGCCAGACCCAAGCCCCAAGGCGGCAGTGTTTTGGGGCGATTCCACAGTCTGTCCCTCCACAAAGAAATCCATTCAGGACCTCTACAGAGCAACCCCAGGCAGTGCTGGATTGGATCTCAGCTCTTCTATCTACATGTCTTTAACTCTTGAAATGGGGATGCAGGCCCTTCCTACTGGTGTTTATGGGCCTTTGCCAGAAGGCACTGAAGAGTTATGGCTGGGGAGAAGTAGTACCACCAGGTAAGAGGTATTTGTTCCTCCTAGAGAAACTGACACTGATTACATAGGAGAAATTAAGGCATTTCTGTGGGAAAGACCAGTCAGAGACTTGTGCAATTAATTTTGTTTCCCCAAGTGCAGACAAAAAATCAAGTTAAAAGCGAGAAGAGAAGCTGGGTTTGGTTCATCTAATGCCTTTTGGCTACAAGCCATAGGTCCACAGTGCCCAGAATTCACTTTGATTCTGAATGGAAAGAGGTTCTCTGGTCTCCTAGACACTGGTGTGGATAGGTCCTGTTATTACTGCCAGGCAATGGCCTTCAACAGCTGCAAGTGATGAGTCAAACTCAGAGTCCCCAACAGAGTAGCAAAGAACATTCCAGGAAAGATGAAGTTCATGAAGGAACTCTTCGACCATACATTGTCCCCCATACATTGTGCCCACTTGCTTGTAAATTTGTGGGATCAAGATGTTATCAGGCTTATGGGAGTATATTTATATAGCCCCAATATAGATGTTGCTAAACAAATGTTTCAACAAGGACTGTTACCTCATCAGGGGTTAGGAAAAAAACTATGACAGTCAAATGTCATCTTTGCTTCCTGAAGAAAGGTCTAATAGGGATGGATTAGGGTACTTTTAGGAAGGGTCATTGAGCAGCCTGTACTCCCACGCAGATCCTATAACTTGGAAATCTGATGATCCTGTGTGGATGGATCAATGGCCCCTACCAGAAGAAAAAATACAAGCCTTCCAGCACTTAGTACAGGAGCAGTTGGGTGGTGGCGATATTGAGCCCTCTAATTCCCCCCTGGAATTCTGTTTTTCTTATTAAAAAGAAGTCACGGGAGTGGAGATTGTTACAAGATTTAAGAAAATAATGAGACCATCCAGCCAATGGGAGTTTTGTAGCCTGGATTGCCTTCCCCTACAGCCATACCAAAGGATACTTATAAATTTATTTTGGTCTTAAAGGACTTTTTATACCATACCTTTGGCTCCACAAGATTGTCAAAGATTTGCATTTAATATTCCATCAGTTGATTTTAAAGAGCCTATGAATTTCATTGGAAGGTTCGGCCCCAGGGAACGGCCAGTAGCCTGACATTGTATCAGAAATTTGTGGCTCGAGCTATCCAAGATGATAGAGATCAATTTCTGCAAGTTTGTATTACTCATTATATGCATGATATTTTGCCTGCCCATAACAATGAAGGAATTTTGCTGGCCACATATGGACAGCTTCAGCATGGCCTTGCCCACGAAGGGATAGTAATAGTCCCGGGGAAAGTACAAAGACAGCCACCTTTTTAATATCTAGGACGTGTATTATACCCTAAGGAATTAAAGCCTCAGAAATTAGAAATAAGAAGGGAGGGTTAAAAACTTTGATTTTCAAGTGGGCAGAAATTCAGTCAACACATTCGTGTGAGGCAGAAGAGGCTCAAAATAAAGACACTTACTCGTGCATACTCATATAGCACATAGGTTGGCTGGGCAGAGACTGGATGAGTGGTTTAATGTCCTCCTCAGGCTCATGCTTTGAGTGCTTGGTCCACAGCTAATAATGCTATTTCAAAGGCTATTGGAACCTTTAAAGAAGGTAGTGTCTGCTACCAGATTAGAGGGCCATCTTTTAGGTCTATCTCCCTTCCCCTTCTCCCAGTACTGACTTGGACTCTGCCTTCTATCTGCTACCATGTCAATAGACTCTGTGCCGTGTGTTTCCAATGTTATGGACTCAGCCATCCCACCATGTCTTCCTCATCATGATGCCTGCCTCTCAAATACTTTCCTGCCTTAAATTTGCTTTTCAGGTAGTATCACTGACACAAACATGATAGATACACTGGTAGATAATGAGCAACAATCTCTGAGGAACAGGCATCTAAAGGGAGCAGTAGAAGCTCTAGCCAAAACACACTGTACCTAAAAGTCAGTCCACTTGGGGATTAATCCAAAGACTGTACTGTAACCCAGCAGGCAAGCACTCCATTTCTAAGCTTTGCCACTCAAGAAACCCATCCTGGAAGCCCTAAACCAAGTGGATTTTCTATGGTCTAGTCCAATTTGTCAACAGAATATTTAAACCCTCCAAAAAGGTTAGCATCCCTTCATCAGGGCAAACCACCTCTCAGCTGCTGCTGTTTAAGCAGCCTGCTGCCTCCACTCACATTCGTGGGCACAGTTCAACAGGTTCAGAGGATTTCCCAAAGTGAGAGGCAAGCACAGCCAGGCCAGTCCACTTGAACTCTTAGAAGTTCAGTATAGGTTATTGTAGGGTCTCATCAATTGGGCAAGTCCCCTGGCCTTTCACTAAAGTCATAGCCAGGTGCTCCCTCCTGGACGAATCCTGGAGATCCTAGTTTCAATCATTCAGCCTCTTCCCTTGAGCCATGTTCTGGAGGAACTGCAGTCTCCCTAGCACAGTTCCCTCTGCTAGGACAGTTAGCTTCTCCAACACACCATCTTTGGATATGGAGATATTCTTGGTTTTCTCTAAATCTGGAAGTCAGCACAGAGACACACCACTAAAACCCTTCAGCACATGTGAATATATGTTCTACATCCCAAGGTGGATGGGGTGGAATATCCTGTCATGTACGGTTTAGGATTCTTGAAGGCAGACTCTGGGGAAGAGTGCCATTCTTTCCCAGACTCCAGCGTATTTAAGTGTCCAACACCCCTAAAGTTCCAGATGTGCTTCCTCTGCCCCATGTGGTTCTATTAAACAGGACAGAGAAGAAAACCAAAGTACCCAGCAGTAAAGATGTGCCCTTAGAAGGGCTGCGGGCGGGGGTCAGCCATGTCCAACAGAGGTTACTAGTGTTGTCCCAGGATCCAAAAAGGCCTACAGAGAGAAGCTCATCCATGAAAGAGGACAACAGGACCCGCTAATTGACACTCTCCATTTTCAACTCCAGCTCACTGCCTCAGCTTCCCCAGGCAGTTCCTGGATTCTCATAAGCACACTTTTAAGTGACATTTGGCTTAAGACACTTGAAATTCTTGAGAGAGTACAGCCACCTTGCAAATCATTGAACTGGAGCAGTGTTGGCTGGTGGATTCTGAGTTCAGTGCCCTCCTGTCTGCCCAGAACCAATGCTCCCAGCACTTTGATTATATGCAATTGACAGAAAGGCCCAGATACTCATGGCAGGGGATCTCTGTGGGGATTTCAATAATCCCAGAGAGGATTTCAAAGTGCTGTGTTTCTGGGTTGCTGGTGTGTCTCCAGAGTCCACAGAACACTCATTCCCAGCATTTCTCTTCTATTTCTATTCAAACAAACAAAAAGAAACTCACAACTCTAGTTTATAGATTAAGGCAGGGTGTGAGAGGTATAATGGTGACTGGTGTTAGGGTCCCATGTAGACACATATCAGATAAATAATAAATACATATTTTTTTATTTAAAATTTTTTACACAGAAGGAGGTGCCAGATCTCATTACAGATGGTTGTGAGGCACCATGTGGGTGCTGGGAATTGAACTCAGGACCTCTGGAAGAGCAGTCAGTGCTCTTAACCTCTGAGCCATCTCTCCAGCCCCAGATACATATTCTAAGGCAAGAATATTAGAGTGGGGCAGAATAGAAAAATTCTGAATCCTGATACAAACTCCTGCCATTCTTAATGTATTTTGTATTAAATCTTGATGACAAGATATGCTTGTTATATGCTTATACAATTTTATCTCCTTAAGATTTAAGACAAATCAATGCACAAATGGAAAAAATGGGCTCACCTCAGGCAGGGAATCCACACCCAGGTGCTATTCTACCAGGGTGGCATATTCTTTTGATATTAAAGATTGTTTTTTCTCAATACCACTGGATCCAGCGGACAGACAGCACTTCACATTCACTGTTTGGGAGCCCAATGTTCAAACACCTGCTTCCCATTATCACTAGAGGGTATTACCACAAGGTATGAAAAACAGTCCGATCATCTGCCAGTTTTATGTTCAACAGGCCTTAGGTAGGGTTGCTGGTATGGTATTAATGATTCACTATATGGATGATATCCTGTTGGCCCTTCCAAGCAGAGAGAGACTTCAGGAGTTACTACCCCAGCTCCTTGAGGATTTAGGAGCTCTTCACCTCAAGGTGGCCCCAGAAAAGATACAATGGCTACCGTCATTTGCTTTCTTGGGTTACCAAATTGGCAGAGCCATCCTACCCCTTAATGCCTCTATTATAATACGAGAGTTCTATGCCCTTATAGAACTCAGTGGCATGATTAATTGGCTCAAAGAATTTCTCTGAAATCCAGATGAAGACATGAGACAACTGTTCTCCCTTCTTGGGGGGCATTCCTCCCCCTCTGGAAAAATACGGTTGACAGAGGGGGCCTGGGATCTCTTAAAGAGGGCTAGTAAATTTGCCTGTAATGTGTCCCTGAAGAAGCATGATCCAAAGGTTCCCCTGACAGCCCTAGTCTTTTGGACTAAGGGCAGTGGATTGGAAGCACTGGGGCAATCGGGCCTCCTAATCTGGATACATCTATCACATTCTGAGCTCTCCCATGTCACCTCCAAGTTTGATATTGCTTTTGAGATAGGCCTTAAAGCAAGAGCAACTGCCAGGGGAATCATGGGCCACGAACCAGACAAGACTGTCCTCCCCTTCTCCCTCCAAGATATTCAGCCCTTATGGAGAGACTCTCTTCCCTTCCCAAAAAATGATGATGGGTTTTCCAGGGACCTTAAACCACTTTCCCCAAGATGAACATTTGTCAGTCTTGTCATTCCTAGAGTTAACCTTAAGCCCATGTGCTAATCCCTCCAAATGTCCCTCTCCCTCAGGAGGCTGTAGTCTTTACAGATGCCAATAAAATGAACTTCTGCTATTGGGCGCTGTGATTATTAGGCCAAAGAAATAACTCACACCCAACTCAACCCAGGCTCTGACCAAATGGGAGAACTCCTGGCCATCCTTAAAGTACAGGAGTTGAGCCAGTCAGTGCCATAAACACTTTTTCAGACAGCTGATATGCGACCCAGGCACGCAAGCTGTTGTCCTTTGCTAAGCTAAATACCCTTAGAGATCCCATCTCCATGACCATGATAGCAATACAAGACATGTCAGAAAATAGGAGGCGTCCCTGGTCTATAACCCATATCCGATCTCATTCGGGGCTGCCAGGAGTGCTTGCTTCAGGCAATGGTAGGGTTGACAAGCTCATCATGACAGTAAACCCGCCCC
Organism: Peromyscus attwateri; assembly: GCA_902168425.1. Taxonomy (NCBI): domain Eukaryota; kingdom Metazoa; phylum Chordata; class Mammalia; order Rodentia; family Cricetidae; genus Peromyscus; species Peromyscus attwateri. The sequence goes on from CABHPP010133985.1 coordinate 11,082, forward strand.
TATTGGAACAGGCTTGAGTACTCAACAAGTTCTTTTGTCCCCTCATAACTTGCACAAAAGTTGCTCCCTAACTGCCTGTAGCACAATGGAAATGTCTAACCCAGACCTGCACCACCTGTGCCCCCAATAGGAGCACTAAATAGAGCAGGAGTCACCCCTAGGGGCCTACTGCCCAATGTGCTCCAGAAAATGGATATTACCCATCACCCCCGCTTCGGCAACTTAAACTGTATACATGTTATAGTAGATACATACTCCTCATTTACCTTTGCCCTAGCACAGACTGGGGGGAAAGCCGCCCAGGCAATCAAGGCATTAAAAACTGCTATGATGGTCATGGGAGTGCCTTGGAGCATAAAAACAGATAATGGCCCAGCATACACCTCTCAACAATTTAAGGATTTCCTTCGGCAATGGAAAATAGAACACACCACAGGTATTCCATATAACCCCGAAGGACAAGCAATTGTAGAAAGAACAAAACTCTCACTAAAGGATGATTTAAAAAAAAAAAAAAAAACCCAAGGAATTGAAGAGGGATCCACACTTGGCCCTGGTGGAAGCTCTGTTGAAGAGGAATTTTTTGTCATTTCATGATAAAGGCTTGGGTCCAGCCTATAAGCATTGGGCCTCTCTCCCCAGAGAAACACCACTCCCTCTAGTCAGATGGAGAGACCCTGTATCTAATCTTAGGCAATCTCCTGCCCCCTTATTAACATGTGGGTGAGGATATGCTTGTGTGTTTCCACAGGGTCAACCTAGGCCAATATGGGTGCCAATCAGAGGCATAGACCCGGCTACAGATCAAGAACATCTCACGGAGGACTTCTCCCTTTGATGATAGTTCTGCTACTGATCTTGCCAATGATTATTCATGCTGAAGATCTTTGGGCACTTGTCCCAGTCCCTCCGATACCAATGCTGGTTTCAGTAACTGCCCCTGCCTTTCCCAGTATATATATCAGCAATAGAATCTTGGGCCTCCCATTCAGCTCGCTGCTAAAGGCAGTGAATTATACTGCTGGACTTGTAAACCTGACAGAAGCCATCTCTTTTGATGTGTGCCCCAATACTACAGGCTGCTTTCCCCTTTGTTCCTACTCCACAGGGGATTTTAAAGGAAATGGAACTACAGGAAAGGTGCAAGGACTCGATTCAACAGGGCCCACCATTAGAAGTTCACATACAAAGGGCACACAAGCCGCTAAACAGCCCCTTGATCCCTTTTGTCAAAAAATGCAAGACTACCCCACTGATGCTGAGTTGCCAACCAATGGGGACTCTTGTCTCTCTGCCTCCCTGCCCTACAAAGTGAAAGGGTAAAGGACCTACGGGTGTGGCTCTGAGCACCACGGGCCAATGACACACTGGGCCCCTTTAATTTCTCTCCCACTCCCCAGAGGTTCCGTTAGGACTATGTTTGGCAATTGGTCACTATGGGGACCCAATACTTGCTTAGATATGAGAGCATTCCTATTTTTCGGGGGGGTGTGTTATTTTAATGGATCCTTTACTGCTAATGAATCAGTTGAGTCCTCCATTTCAATGAACAACAAAAGAATTTTATCTTCAAGGGCACCCCCATCTGTGTAAGGACCCTCATTATATATTAACCAATTCTTCACAGCCTGAGCTGAATTGCACAGAGACAATATTCTGGCTTGGTACCAGCTGGAATGTGAAACAAGGCCCTTCCCGCACTGTTGCTGTGTATTCCTGCTTTCATCTGGATACCACTAATGTAACACACTATCATAGAGTAGAACTGACAGTGGAATAGAATAAAAAGAGACTTTAAAGAACAGAAGCCATAATGACTGCCATCTGCTAGCTATGGCAGGTGGGGTGGCAGACACAGTCTTCCTGATCCAAATGGGCCACTGCCTCTACACTTAATATGGCCAGAGAAGAATCAGCCTAAGCATTAAGTACTCAATGGCTAATCAATGCCCATTTTCATTCTGCTATACTTAATTTACAACAAACAGATTTATTGGATGAAGAAATCCAGACACTAAGATGGCAGGTAAGAGGAAACTTTGATCCCCAATTCTTTTGTTCAACCCCTTATCTGGTCTGGAATATAACACAAGCCAGGAGTCGGTTAAGGGAAATCATTATTGAGACCATGGAACAAAGAGTTCTTAAACCTTACAGTACAATTCTCTAAGGAAATCTTAAGGCTGAACTCCACACGTGTGAAACCACTGGAGAGGTCTACGATAATCTTTGCTAAAATTTGGGATCACATAAAATCAGTCT
>CABHPP010133986.1:0-13959 GCA_902168425.1 Peromyscus attwateri
TGGGCCCAGAAGATAAGAGCTTGTCACCAGGGGCTGATATCTACTGAGCCTATAATCTGCCAAATGCTAGGTTAAAGGTCAGATGGGTTATCTGGTCCAGCCCTCATGGATGACAGCCAACTGTCCATCAGTGAATGGAGACACCAATGGTGTGTCAGGAAGTACCTCAGATTAGAACAAGCAAGGCACTGAAGATCTTTGCTCTCTGTAGGTAGCTGCTGAACAAGGGAGGGGGGTGAGGTGGGGGTGAGATATATTTGGAAATTGACATGGCCATGAGAACATGTGTGGGTGTGTTTGAAGGGAAAGAGAAATAGGGGAACTTTTAAAGGCAAAATGAGGGTTCTGTAAATTATTTTGAAGTAATTCTTGGCTACAAGGATTAGTAAGAAAGGTGGTCTGCATCTGGGGTTGGACAGGATACTTGTTCTCACGGTAATTTCTGTGTGAGCTTGAGCTGGCCTTTGTGCTCTGAAAGAGTCATTTCTAACTGCTGTCAGACATACGTGCCCTGACCGGGTTTTTTTTTATTTATTTTATTTTTATTTCTTTGTCAACTTGACACAAGCTAGAGTCACCTAAGAAGAACCTCAATTAAGAAAATGCTCCCATCAGATTGGCCTGTGGGTAAGCCTCTGGCGCATTTTCTTGATTAATGTGGGATGGCCCTGCCCACTGTGGGTGGTACAATCCCTAGGCAGACAGTCCTAGAAAGTATAAGAAAGCAAAGTGAATAAGCCACAAGGAACAAGCCAATAGTCAGTGATCCTCCAGCCTTCTGCTTCAGTTCCTGCCTCCAGGTTCCTGCCTTGAGTTTCTGCTCTGATTTCCTTTAGTGATGGAATAAACCATAGTTGGTTTTGGTCTTGGTATGTATCACAGTGATAAAGAAGCAGACTAAGAAAATGTGTGAGTTCCCTGTTTCAGAGCCTTCTGGCTGATGCAGTGTGATTGTCAGGGTTTCACAAAGGGGACTCCATTCTGACTCTGAGTGCTTTCATGCTGCTCAAGATCCACATGGAGTTTTTCATCTTTATTCTCAGAGAACCTGAGGGTCTAAGGGGTCATTTAGCGATCGACAGCTGAGCCAAAATGGCAGCCAAGCTCTATGTGGCTCCAACCTGTTCCTCCCCAAGGAACATGACATTTTTCTAAACCCCAGGAAGTCTGCTCCCACTGAGCACGAGTTGCTCAATGCATCCATTTGAAGAAACAACTTGACTCACACTGCCCCAGGTCATCTGATTCAGGAGTGACTGGGTTGGTAGCTGGCAGACTTCTTCCAGACTAATGAGAAACAGCATCCTAATTTATGCCAGGGCTGGGCCTAGATGCTGACATTGTCCCTGAAGTGTGCCTTGTCAGATGAGTGGGAGGCAAATAGGAGGACTCCTTTAGGTGTATATAGGCATGAACTGACAAGGGCTGAGACTGGAGTCAAGGCCAAGGTGACTACAGGAGCCACGGCAACCTTCTAGAAACCAGATTCCCACTGCCTCTGTCCTTACAAGCCCAGACTTCCCTGGATCCTGCGTGGCACACGCTCCTGGAGGTATGGCTTATCTTTACATTGACCAATATGTCTCTCTGTTGACATAAACAGGAGTTCTTGCTGCCAGGGCATCGTGGGAAGTGATGTCAGGGTGCGTGGGAAAGCTTCCAGTGAGAGCAATTTAAAGAGCATGCTGGTGACATAGTATCTGAGTCCGTGCTGGTGGAACACACACCTTCATGGGTGCTTGGGTACCCTGAGGGCATGTAGGATGGGGACGGGTTGGGGAAGGGGACTCAATCAGCCGCTGACCAGCTGATTCTGCCCTTGAATGACAATTGCTCTAAGCTTCTAAAGAGAGTGCTCAGTGTGTCAGTTCTGTGTGATTCAAGGCCCCCATCAGTTTAGGACTGGATTCCCACCAAACACTCAATCCAGGTGGAGTTGGAGTTGTTGAACTGGCTGGAGATGGTTTTACTTGGGGGAGAGGCTGACCACACTTTGGGCTGATGGCCCTGAACAAGGCTGCTTTCTTGGTGCAGTCATTTGCCCAGGGTAGACAACTGCTATTCCTTGGAGAAAAGGGTTGGAGCCAACAAGCAGTGTCCATCTAGACTACTTCAGAACAACTAAAAACTCACTAACTAACTCAGACTAACTAGAAAAACTAACTTGGAACAAAGGCTTTTCTGTGGAAAGCAACACAGACCCCTTCATCCTTCCCCATAACTACTGACATTTGGCTGTTCTTTGGGGTCCTGGAGGGTGGGGTTGGGGCCTGGTTGCTTATGTTTCTAGTACTTAGAAGGTGCCAGTTTATAAATTATCAAGCATCTCTTGAAGAGAGCAAGTGAACCAGCAATGAGATCTCTGGCTTTGCAGGATATGTGCCGGGCTGTACCCCAGCAGGAATGGAAGAGGAGGCAGTGAGACCCTCGGCTGAATGTCTCTGGAGTGTGTGGGTTGTGGAATCTGGCAGATCCAGGCTCAGAGCCACATGCCTCCACCACCCGAGGCTGTGTACTTGTGGGGAGCCACCTACCACCTTTGTGACCCACTTTTCAATTTCCTCACAGCTGTGACAGAGCACTGATGCCTGCTTGCCTGAGGATGTGGGAGACGCTCCTCACGGAAGACGCTCTGAGCTTGGTGGTCAGAGCAGGGTCAGTAAGCCTTGGGTAGCCTTAGGGAGGCCCACACGGAATTGCTGTTATATAGTCCTTTCTGATCTACTGGCAGTTTCTTGCATGGAACGTGATGGCGTCATCTTTCTCGTTACTGACCCACTGTAGTAAGTCTTGGCTTATACTGAGGCCCCTGTCTATTTTCCAGCCTCTGCTGGGTCCCATCCAGGCTCATCCACTGCCTGTGGAGGGGACCTCTGTGGCTGCCTCACTTAGCCTGCTGCTTACTATGAGGACAGAGAAACTTTTCCAACAGCGAACAATCTTTTAAGAGTACTAAGGTCCCAAACCGGAGTTTGGGTAGGGTGGAGCGGCACTGTGTGGGTGGGTTAAGTGTGGAGGCCAGAAGTCAACCTTGGGTGTCATTCCTCAGGGTCTCTCACTTTACTGGGAACTCATACTTTAGCTAGGCTGGCTGGCCAGGGAGTTCCAGGGATCTGCCTGTCCCTGCCTTCCCAGGGGTTACAAGCATACAGTGTCAGGCTTGGCTTTTTACACCGTTCCTAGGCTAGAACTCAGGTCCTCATGCTGTCGAGGCGAGCATTTTATTGACTGAGTCATCTCTCCCCAGCCTCAGAATCTGCGCTTTTGACTCTTGACATTAGCTCTGCTCCCATTGCATCATCTGGAAGCAACTGCCACTGTTTGGAGGCAGAGCCGTGCCAAGATGCCCCAGAGGGCCCTAGACACTGGCTCAAGTGCAGAGGATGGAGCTCGGAAGTGCCTTCGCACTCGGCTTGGCTACTTAAGCCTTGGTGGCCATGGCACTGATGTCTGCCACATGGTACTGATGTGGGGGTAGCAGGAGGATTAAATGACGAATATATATTAGTGAGTAAGAAAATTTCTAAACACAATTCACAAGGATTTCTAGAAATACCGGGTACTTAGAGAACATAAGGCCTTTTGTAAGGAGCATCTGGGTGGGGGTTGGGAAGTTGTTAGTGACTGTGTGAGTTTGGGCTGAAGGGGTGGGTGAGACACCTTGTGCTGACCTTGAAGTCCTTTTCCCTGATCTCCTCCACTCCTGGGCTCAGTCTTGTCTCTAATGCAAGGAATCAACTTCGTAGACAGACTAGTATCCTCTGGATGGACTGGGGTTAGCTGGTACCTACTGCTCTGTTGCCTCTGCTCCGGCATCTCTCTACGAAAGGCTGATCACTCTGAGCTTCCTGGGCTTGCAGAGTGCAGGGGATCTGTGGGTTAGATGAAGTAATTGCTGTCAAACGCTCAGCCAGAGCCTAGCCCTGGTAAGCACCATGTAGATATTGGCAATAGTATTGATCTTTGCATCCCTGATCATATACCCACTTCTTCAGAACAGGCTTCCTGGTCTATTTTATTTCTGGTCCATCCCTGGTTCCCAGAATACCACATGCCCCTGTGACGGGAATGGCTGTATTTGTTGTCATCCTTAAGAGGATAGACACTAAAGGAGGGATCTGGAATACAGCCGTGGACCCTGTGGAAGCCAGGACCCAGCTTCCCATGTGAGCACTGATGGGCCTGTCCTGGTTTGCTTCCTGTTTTTGTGATGAACACTAGGACCAAAGACAACAGTTTGTTCAGCTTACACATCCCCATCGTACTCCATCACAGAGAGAAGCTGAAACACTCGGGGCAGGAACGGAAGCAGAGGCCATGGAGGAGCGCTGCTTACTTCCTGGCTTGCTTTCGTGTCTTGCTCAGCCTGGTTATACAGCTCAGGCCACCTGCCCAGGAGTGGTACCTATAAAGGGCCAGGGCCTGCCACATCAAACACTGATCAGAAAATGCCCCCACAGACACACCCACAGGCTAATATAATGGAGGCAGTTCCTCCGTTGAGGTTCCCCCTTGCCAGCTGACTCTCATCTGTGTCAAGTTGAAAAAACTGACCAGCACCTACTCTTGAATATGTAGCTCTTGCTGCCTCAGTCTCTAGGAGACACCACCACCACTGCTTCGGTCACTACTGTCTGTTTCATCCAGATTTCCAGCCAGTCTCACCTGGAGAACTCTCCCCGAAACTGAGAAAGGAACTTCCTTAGAACTGGTTAGATTGGATCAATCACCTGCCTAAAAAAAATCCTAGAAATGTTCTGCTTGCCTCTAGGCTAAAATCTAACTCTGGTGGCCAGTAAGGCCATGCAAAGCTGCTCAACATCCTTAATTACCATGGAACATGACCCAAACTACATCGGGCTATCCCCGCACAGCCTCTAGGATGCCCAGAATTGAAAAGACACAATGACATTGCTGGCTACAGTGTGGGGGGCTGGGACTCCCTTCACACCCAGGGAGAAGATGGAAGTGGTAAAGTTGATGTGGAAAAGATTCAAGGTAACTCAGGAGTAGAGTGTTCACCCAGAGTGCTGAGGCCTTGTGTGTGCTCCGCAGCACGGTCCAGCACTGCATAAACCAGATGTGGTTGAACATGTCTGTAATTCTCGTACTTGTGCAGTGGAGGCTTGAGGAGCAGGAGTTTGAAGTCATCCTGGCCACATATAAGAGACCCTCCCTCTTTCAAAACAACAAACAAGTAACTACATAAATAATGAAGTACTGATGTCTGCCGTAACATGAATGAATCTTAGAAACAACATGCCAAGAGAAAGAAGCAAGGTACAAAGACCATGGTAACTACTTGTATAAGATGTATACAACAGGCAAAGCCAGAGATAGAGAGGAGATTGATGGTTTCCTGGAGCTTGGGCTGGGGTAGAGCTCACAGTTACAGGATGTGTTGATGGGCAATGAAAACATCTGGAATTTGATAGTGGCAATGTCTGCACAGCCTTAGGAGAGTCCTTTGACATTATTGTATGGCTCTTTGAGAAGCTGAATTGTGGACTGTGCATCCCTTTTGAAAATGGAAAGTGATCCTTCTCTGTAGGATGGACCATCCAGGAGATGCAGTTGCTAGTTCTGGCCAGAGGCCTCCATCCCTCTCCCAGACTCCATCTTCTCTCTCTAAACCATGAGCTCTTGTCACATCACCGTGCTAAGCCCACTGCTCCTCCTCTGCAGGGGGTTTGCTCTCACCCCCGGCTGTTGCTCTGAAGTCACATTCCCAGCTTTGGGCCCCAAGAACTAGCTCGTGACTCTTTTCTGGCTCCTCCTGATGACTCCTCTGACTCCCTTTCCTGTCTCAGGCTTCTTTGTGGGTGGATGTCCTTGGCTAAGCCCCCACATTGTATACTGAAGCCCAGATCATTGAAATGGAGAAAGTTTGGCCCCAGGAACATCCTAAAATCAACATTTAAATCTGATTATATGACTCCTGAAGAATTTCCGTTAAGGACAGTTTTTCAGCAGTTGATCCAGTTTCTAAGACACTGAAACTTCATCTTTCTCCTCATTTTTTTCCTTTTAATTGTATTCAGCTCTTTCCTATTAAGTATTATGACAGTTATATCCATGGAGTAAGATTACAGTTTGCAGGCCTAGATTTTTGTTTTGTTTAGTTTTTTGTTTTCTGCTTTTTAAAACTGTCTCAGTCCAGCCCAGGCTGGACTTGAATTCCAAACACTCTTCCTGCCTCAGCTTCTTGTGTAGGCATGAACCACCAAAGCTAGCTTCAAGTCTCCACTTTAAAGCGAAGATTTGTCTCCACCCCCTGAACATTTTTTCCTTAGATAGCATCTGCCCTTCTCGATGTCATTTCACTGCATTGTCCCAGTAACATTCACTGTGACTTGAACGATGGGCTGGTGAGACCACACCTCTTAGAAAGTGTTAAGAACAAGTTGTAAATGAGTAATATACTACATGGTAGAAAAATCCAGGGTCGCCCCGTCTCCTGTCTGCGGAACCCACTCTTTCATTTCCCCTCCCCAGAGGGTAAAGCATGGGGAAGATGTCATAGGAAGCTAGTTGCTCCCTCAGCAGCGATTTTGATTGAGGTTTCTGAAGTCATTACCTGCAGCAAGCTTTCTTGTTGGATTTTCTTCTGGGCCTCCAGCCCCCAAATTGTTATTAATTATGAAAGCTTGGCCTTTAGCTTAGGCTTATTCCCAACTATCTCTTATAACTCAAATTAACCTGTTTCTATTAATCTACCTCCTGTCACGAGGCTTTTAACTTTTCCTCCCATTCTGTAAGTCTGACCCCCTCCATGTCTTACTGGCATCCCTCTCCATGCATAGATTCATCCCAAGTTCCTTTCTCTGCCCGGAATTCCCACCTAACCTCCCCTGCCTAGCTATGGGCCATTTAGCTCTTTATTAAACCAATCAGGTGCCTTAGGCAGGCAAGGTAAAACAGTAACACATCTTTACACAGTTTGCTCAAATATCCTGCAACAATTACCCTTAGCAGGGAGGGAATGCAGTAAGTACGACGGAGTTGAGGTGCTGAGATTCAGTCTCAGGGTTGGCTCAACAGACCCTGAGGGTCTCACTCCAAGCTGGACAAAGGGTTCTTATGTTTTATGACTTTGGGGGGGGGGAGCTGAGACAGGGTTTCTCTGTGTAGCCCTTGTTGTCCTGGAACTCACTCTGTAGACCAGGCTGGCCTTGAACTCACAGAGATCCACCTGCCTCTGCCTCCTGAGTTCTGGGATCAAAGGTGTGGGCAACCAGCACCTGATTTTATATCTTATCTTAACATCCGTTCTTATGTTCTGGGTAGGTAGGTCATCAAATACAGCCTTTGTTGAGGATAACCTTGGCACCTGGTTATTCCAGCTAAGAAGTTAGCTGTCAACTCTTTGTCAACCTTAGTCACCAAGTTATCCCTGACTTCACAGTTCTTTACAGCAAGTACTTATCATTATTATTGCTCATTTTCTCATACCTCTAGGGCTCCACCCAGCCCCATTAGTAAGTAGAGCCTATCTCTCCAGATCCACAGCCACCCCCTGCCTGCCTCAGGGTGGCACCCACACAGTGGGGGCAGCTGGTTTATCAGCCGCAGGCAGCTGTGGGAGCTGAGCCTGGGGAATGGAGGCATTTTCTTTTTCTCTGGAACAGCTTTCTAGGGCTCTGGAGTTATAAAAGGCTCCCGTGTGTCATTCCCTGGCATCCGGACAGCTGCAGAGTGCCACTCAGTAAGCTCTTCTACTCTGTTCTGGCTTAGCAGCAAAAGGTTGCCACAAGTCTGTTGTGAGGGGAACGGTTGACTTATGGCAGGAATCTAATACCAAACACGCCTCTCTGTTCCTAGATGGAATCCTGCCAGTGCTACCGCCCAGCTGGCAAATGGGGTCTTGGGATGTGAGGAAGGAAACAGAACCTTTTCGAGGACAGGCCACCAGGCAAGAACTGGCTTGCCAGTCAGATGAGCGCCATCTGTATTGAAAGACTCTGGCTCTTAGCACAGGTATGATAGCAGACAATGTATCTTCTCTTCCTGCCCAGATCTCAGGCCCATGGCGACCTGCCCTGTCCTGCAGAAGGAGAGGCTGTTCCAGACAGGAGTCTATGCTTACAGAATCCCTGCTCTGCTCTTCCTGTCGAAGCAGAAGACCCTGCTGGCCTTTGCGGAAAAGCGTCTGACCAAGACGGATGAGCATGCAGAGTTGCTCGTCCTGCGAAGAGGAAGCTACGATGCAGCCACCCATCAGGTCCAGGTAAGGCAGGACCCAGCTGCAGTGGCTTCAGCTGGGGTGTCTCAACACACGCCCATGTGGGTGCTGGGTACTGTGGAACCAGGTGGAGATCTCACAGAACATAGGCACAAGTTCATCCCTGGATGACTAAGATGTAGATGGGATCTAGGAAGCCTGGGAGGCAACTGGAAGCCCATCCAGGAACAGGATGGCCAAGGGGCTCTAGTGCACAACCCAGATCTCACTTGGGTTCACCAGGAACAAGTCTTGTTGGTGGACCACATGCTTCATCACTGAAACATCATGGCTGAGTTTCCCAGCATCCTTGAAAGCCCAAGGAAGGAGCAGTTCATTGTCATTTAATAGGAGTGGTAGCCTTTGAGGGAAATTAATCTGGGGGCTGGGGATTGGATGATTGTGTGTGCCCTCATAACATTACTCTTATCACAACTACATGGTATGGCATCAAAGTTTCTTTTGAATGGTGCCTAATTGTTATACACAGTCATGGTGCTCGAAGCAAATAGACCTGAGTTTAAGACCTGGGTCCATTTCTTATCCAAGGGGTGGTTTTAGGCAACTTGGCTACCCTATTTAGGCCTCTCATTCTCAAAATATGAAATGGAGCTATGGACACTTCTCCTTCAGCACTGGGGCATTGGGCAACACAGTGACCCTTGGTCTTCTGGCGTAGTGGCTGTGCTTAGAGTCCTGAATTGGGGCAAGTGATGTGGAAGAGGGATGGACAGTGTGGCTGTGGCATCCATGACGTGGCATTGGCAGCAGGGAAGCTCAGTGTGAGTCTTCAATATCTCTGAGTTAAGTGGTAGAGTATTGTAAGTAGGTGATGTAGGATGACCCTCATTTTCTGTCTTGCATCAACCAGCCTGTTGTGGTCCATACTAAGCCTTTGCCTTTTAAGAATGCAGGACCCGCCAGGAAGAGGAAGGATGGGGTTAGGAATGCTTCCTACCATAGTTACTTACAATTTTTAAAATCACGTTTGCTTACTTGTTTGTCTATGTGTGCACTTGAGTGAGTCAATTCTCTTGTTCCATTGTGTTGGCGCTGGAGACTGAGCTCAAGTCCTCAGGCTTGATGGTGTGTACCTTAACTTGTTGAACCATCTGCCAGCTCGAGTTACCTTTGTGTCTTGGGGGTCTGGCACATCATGGGTGTTCCGCAAATATCTGTTGGTGGGGATCAAAGTAACAGAGCCTTCAGGGAGGGAAGTGGGGAGGGAGGAAGGGAGGTTTTGAGAGAGGGAGAGGGGCCTGGCTCCTGCTGCTCTGGTGGTAATTGGTAGGTGAAGTAGTCCTTTCGTGGCCTTTGACTCTAAGGTACAGCTGCCCCATGGACCCCCAGAGTAACCCCTGTCATTGTCACGGCCATCTCAAGTTTGTATTTCTCTTTCTTCCCTCTCCTCACATTCAGTGGCAAGCTGAGGAGGTGGTGACCCAAGCCCGGCTGGAGGGCCACCGCTCCATGAACCCATGTCCCTTGTACGATAAGCACACAAGGACCCTCTTCCTTTTCTTCATCGCTGTCCCTGGGCATGTATCAGAACACCACCAGCTGCAGACCAGGGTTAATGTCACACGGCTGTGCCGCATCACCAGCACCGACCACGGGAAGACCTGGAGCCCCGTCCAGGACCTCACAGATACTGCCATCGGCAACACCCACCAGGACTGGGCCACATTTGGTGTGGGTCCTGGGCACTGTCTGCAGCTGCGAAACACAGCTGGGAGCCTGCTGGTGCCTGCTTATGCCTATCGAAAACTACACCCTATCCATGCACCTGCCCCTTCTGCCTTCTGCTTCCTCAGCCACGACCACGGGCACACGTGGGAGCTGGGCCACTTTGTGTCCCAGAACTCACTGGAGTGCCAGGTGGCTGAGGTTGGCACTGGGGCTCAGAGGGTGGTCTATCTCAATGCTAGGAGCACCCTGGGAGCCAGAGTCCAGGCACAAAGTCCTAATGGTGGCCTGGATTTCCAGGACAACCAGGTAGTGAGTAAACTTGTAGAGCCTCCCAAAGGCTGCCAAGGAAGCGTGATTGCCTTCCCCAACCCCACCTCAGGGGCAGATGCCTTAGATGTGTGGCTGCTGTATACCCACCCTACAAACTCCTTACAGAGGACCAACCTGGGTGTGTACCTCAACCAGAAGCCACTGGACCCCAAGGCCTGGTCAGAGCCCACTCTGCTGGCCACAGGCACCTGTGCCTACTCGGACTTGCAGAACATGGGGCATGGCCCTGATGGCTCCCCACAGTTTGGGTGTCTGTATGAATCAGATAACTATGAAGAGATCATTTTCCTCATGTTTACCCTGAAGCAAGCTTTCCCACAAGTTTTTGGTGCCCAGTGATCTTGCTGCATATGGCCCAAAGTGCTCCTGTGTGCCTCAAAATACCCATCTCTCTTTCCTTCCAGCTTCCTCTAGACTTTTGAATCCAGCTCTTGGTCCCCTTCCTTGTGAGTATGCAGAGAGCTTGGTCTTTTGGTTCTTCACAGGCTTTGCTGTTCCAGCCTCCTCAGTGGGTTCTGTTCCCAGCCCAGAAACCAAAGGAGCTGGCTTTCTCCCGCCTCTTGACAGGGAAGGCGGGGACAGCATCCTCACTCTGTCATTCTGCATGTCAGCTGTCACTGGGACAGCTTAGCTCGCCCGTTTTCCCCACTCCTGGTTTTTTTGGATGAGTCTTAATAAATTATCCAACTCAGCCTATTTCTTCCTGGAAAAATGTTCACAGCGTCCCTGGGGAAATGTTGAGCCAAAGATATGAATTAGCAAAGACCTCAATATCTGTGGGGTGTGTGTGTGTGTGTGTGTGTGTGTGTGTGGTGTGGTGTGTCTTTGCCAATGCTTTAGAGTAGACAGCATCAAAACACTGTTTTTTGAACCTGCTAAGTGATTGCATTAATCTCCGAGGAATGTTCTAACAAATCACCTCCAGCTTGGAGGTAGGAAACAACGGGGAGGGTTTCGAAGCACTCCAGCTTGCAAGCCACGTTCTCTGAGTGCCTCCAGAGCAGGGTCTTCTTTCCTCCTCCGCATTCTGATAGCTTCGAGCAATCCCTGTCACTTTTCACAGCTTATGGCTGCATCATTACCTCCTTGGACTCTGACTTCACATGGCTGCCTCCTCCTGTGTTCTCCCCACCGTCACTCAGGACAAACGCTGGTTGGTTTAGATGATCCAGAGCGGGTTCCTTCCCAACATCCTTCATCACATCAGCAAAGATACTTTTCCTACATCCAGTTACTGTTCCAGAGGCTGGGCATTAGTTGTGTCTTGGGGGCCCTCTCTCCACCCACTGCAGCATCTTAAACATGGCTTTTCCATGCAGATGATGGGGCTGAAGGTAGGAAGGTGGTTCTGATGGATCAATGAGTTTGGAAGAATCAGGGGTGGGCAGGGGTTGGAGTGGGCTGTTGGATGAGTATTAGAGGTATAGGGCTGCTTTGGGATACTCAAGTCTGTGGTGATGGGAGAGCCATGTGGCCGTGAAGGAAGCAGTCGGGGTGCTAATTAGTGTGGTTCTTATCACAAAGAAATAGCAGAGAGAAGGCGCTCCAGGATGTCCCAAGGGGTGACCAACAGAGGAGGCTGACATCTCTCTGATCCCCTGGGACTGTTAGAGGCCTCTGTGCCTTTGTGTTAAGAGCCTCATGTCCTACGGAAGGCTTGCCCATGGCCTTACCAGACCCTTGTTCATCATCCCAGTGACACTAGTCACAAGTATAACTGAGTGGCATCTTTGTCTCAGCAAGTGTGGAAGCCAGAGGTGTGTGCTTTGTTGGAGGAGGGCAGTAGGGGCCCCTATTAGAATGCCGCCTCTCCTTGTCAGGGTTTAATCCAGCTAGCTAGAAGAAAAGCTAGAAGAAAAGCTAGTTCCTCTGCTTGGGGGATTCTCACCTGGTACCTTGAAAAGCATTCAGGGAAGCTAGGATAGCTCCTGAGCTGAGTACAGGAGATGGAGGGCTTGGCATGCAGCCAGGCAGATGACCCCACAGAACACTGTCCAGATCCAGATACTCTGAGAGTGCCAGGGGTCCTAATAATTATTACACTGGTCAAAAGGTCTTAGCCAAGTCTATCCTCAGAAGGCTGGGAGAGTTAGAGGAGCCACACGTCTCTTGAGACCGAAAGGCATTCTCTAGGCACGACTTGCCTGTTAGAACTCCCTGGGGAGCTTCTCAACGGTTCTGATACCAGGGTCTCACTTGGTCCAGCTGATTCAGAATCTGGGGCACTGGGACCCAGGGAGTGGTATTTCATCAAAATCTCAAGTTATTCTAATGAACACAAGGATTGAAAACCATGGACATACATATTCCTAGAATTCCTTCTAGTTTTAAATACAAATGCCAAAGTCTTCTAGTTTGAAAAAAATTGATTTGGTTAAAGCTGAATTGACCCATTCACCAAAAGATACCATTAAAAAACTAAAAATATAAGCTGTGTCAATAGGGAGGAGATATTTATGACATGCTTATCTGACAAAGGAAACTAATAGGAAAACCAACCAGCCCAATAAAAATGGGCAAATGCCTTAAACAGGCCCTTTCCCAAAGAGGATATTCTAAAGGATGCTAAACACATGGGGAAATGCTCACCACAACATTAGTCCTTGGGGTAATGCAGATTAAAACTTAGCCATTAAAATGATTGAGATTTGAAGTCAGTAGCATCTAGGATCGGCAGGGATCTAGAGCCATTGGAGCACCTGTACGTTTTTTGGAAGAGGAATTACTGGTGCAACCACTTGGGAAATTGTTCAGTAGGAGTCCCTAAAGCTACACATGCCAATCTGTGATGAGTAATCCCAACTCGGAAATGATTATCTGAGAAATGAGGGCCTGAATCCACCAAAGACGGGAAGTTTGTCTATAGCAGCCAGAGAGAAACAGTCGACCTGAAAGTAATCCATGTGTCCACAGAGTGAGTGGACACCTGGTAGACTATACAGCCATCAGAGAATAAGCCACTACTCCACACTGTGGCATGGGTAACTTTCACATAGTGTGCTGAGGGAAAGAAGGAAGCCGACAGAGCCCAAAGTTGACATGAGGGTAGACTCTAATGTTCTCATGCAGGGGAGGGGCAAAGAAACGATCCTATAATACATCCATCAAGACACTGGCTACTTCTAATGGGGGAGCTGTCGCCAGGAAGAGAGGAACGGGGAGGATTGTGGATTCCAGTCGTAGTTACTTTGGCTGTAGCTGGCTAGCTGGTCAATTCCATCCATAGCCGGATTCTGTGATCCGTGTGCATCCAGGCTGCATAGCACACGAGTTACGTCCTAAAGAGAAGGAAGTTGAAGTGAACAATTTAACTTCAACAGTGGATTTTGAAAACTCTGGGATGGAATCTAATTTTTTTAATTTTGGAAGAATCTTAGATTTACAGAAGAATTACAAAGTCAGAAACAGCACACCCAGTTTCCCTCAAGTTGAAGTCTTACGTAACCGCAGCCTGTTTGTCAAACTGAGACACTCACGCTAGTGTGAGACTAGTAGCTAGACTCTGGACTTTATTCTGATTTCACCAGTTTTTCCCTGGACATTATTTTTACTAGTCTAGCATCCAAATCAGGATGTATTCAGCACATTTAGTGATAGGGTTTTCACCATAACAAACTTATGCCACTTTGTTGAGAGAATGCTGGCCAATCTTGAATACAGGGCTACCTCCTGGTGTGTGTGTGTGTGTGTGTGTGTGTGTGTGTGTGTGTGTGTGTGTG
>CABHPP010133986.1:13969-24195 GCA_902168425.1 Peromyscus attwateri
GTGTGTGTGTGTGTGTGTGTGTGTGTGTGTGTGTGTGTGTGTGTGTGTGATGTACACACACATGAGTAACTAGTGCATATTCATCCCCTAGTCCACGCTTGAGGCTGGCAGCCCAGAACTGTTCAATGTCTGTAGGCAAGCAGCCAGTTAAATGCTTTGTTTCTAAGCCTTGCCTTGGCCATGGTGTCTCTTCACAGCAATAGAACACTAAGACAGACGGGGTCTGATGACTTCCTCCAAATCGCGTAGTTAGTGAGAGGCAGGGCCAGGAAAGCAGCCGGGTTTGCCAACCTTAGAACCACATGCTGACATCTGTCCGAACATCCACAAAGTACAAGTGTTCTCCAGGTTCTGAGGTACAGGGTCCTAATGGCCTACCTCTGGAGCCATTGGGCACTGAGCTGGTCCCTGCCCTTCCTTCATCTCCGCACCTGAGGAAGCCGAGCTAGCAGCTGCTGCTGTGGACCCCGGTCTGCAGACTCACCAGCCCAGATGCCAGGACCCAAGATACAAAGTCACCTTTCCTCACTGACAGCCTAAGAAGGCGGCACACTCTCAGAGCCAGGCAGATCTGGGCGCTCACTGCCGCCTGCATCTCATCGCATCTCACCAGCAGGCGCGAGAAGGAGAGGGAAGGATCCAGTGTTCAAACGTGCTGCTCAGAGAAGAGGTGAGAGTGCTGGCTGTACTTTTGGCGCTGCTTTTCCAAAACGCCATTTTTTGTACTGCTTTTAGAGAGGGTTTTTAAAGCATAGGCACCAAATGTTTGGAGATTAAAAAGAGGGGGGAAATATCCCACTGAGTACGTTTTCTTCTTTCTTTAACCTGATAGCGTCTCCCTTCCTCCCAAACTAGATTGCATTTCCGCACTGAACTGGAATTGTGCTTGTCTTCCTTCCCGTGATGTGCAGTGAGCGTGTCCCCCCGCAGCTCTCCTGCAGAAGGTGAGATGCCAACAGACAGCACAGATGACTTCACGACTCCCTTCTCTGCTAGACACTGAGGCCACCCCTCCTTTTGGTTATAAATAACACTGGAGAAAACATCTTCAAGGACACACCTTGTTCTTTATTGGAGATTGTTTCTGTAAATCAATCCCTCTAAAAGGTATTACTGAGTCAGGATAAACATCCAAAAGCTCTCAGAACACATTCACAAAGAGAAACACAACTCCCCATTTCAAACTAAAATGTCATGCAGTGACTTTCTAAAACTTCAAATACCCAGAAATATTGACTCCATCACTCATTTGGTGTTGAAGTCATAAATCTCAGTCCCTCTTTTCTTCCTGGCGGTGGATAATCTAGGTAAAATACCCAAAATGGCAAACATAGAAAGTTCCAGACTCACAGAGTTCTAAGTGCCCTGGTATTAATAACCCAGCCTGACTTTGTTTATCTGGCCGGGGTGGGAACAGTGTCTGGGAGGCCGGGTGACTTGATAAGTCACATGGGTCCTGGCTTAGCCTGAATCAGGCCCCTTCAGCCCAAGCCCACCCTGGCCTGAAGCTCAAGGACCTCAGACACCAGCCGCTGCCTCATCTCCAATCCTTTACACAGGAAGGTGGTGGGTGAGGCAGTCAGGGCCTGTGCCCACGCTCCAGTCAGATGTCCCGGCAGCAGCGGTCTCCTGTCCCGTGCTGCTTCCTTACAAGAAGCTCTTCTTTTCTTCTAGATCGTTCAGGCATGTTCTGAATGTGGTTTTGACCGGAATCTGATTTGCTGGCTTCTCAGGCCTTTTCTCCTCGAGTTCAGTAGGACACATATTGCAGACTTACATGTTTTGCACTGTACTGAAGGGAGAGTCTAAAAGGGCTGCCATGTACCAGATTTCAAGTCCATGTATGATCTGATCCTCCTGGCTGTCAGTGGCCACTGTCATCACCCCACTTCACCAAGGAAGAGACTAAGAGAGGAGGATGAAGCCTCTCACTCATGACCTCACAGGCTGAGGAGAGGCCAGGACAGACTCGAGTCTGTCTCTTTCTAACCTGGCCATGAGGAACAGCACACAGGCTCGGGGAAGGTTAGCCCTTAGGTAAGTATCATGGTCCATAAACAAGAAGGCCCCAAGAAATCCCAGCATGCTTTAGGAGGCACAGAGTTTATTCCCTGATGAGTCTGGAAGCAGGCTCCCGAATAGACCTGCTAAGTACACAAGTGAGGAGACACACAGGGCTCTGACTTGGTCCTGAAATGCAGAGGGAGTATGGCAGAGGGAGAGCAGAAGAGCAGGCTCAGGAAAGGAGGCAAGGGGGAGCTTGGTGTGATGAGCAGGAAGCTGGCATCTTACCCCAGGACAGAGAAAAACAGACAAGGTTTGAATCTGGAGGACTTGGCTGTCAGAAAGACAGCCCCTGTAGATGCGTGAGGAGATGGCAGTGGGAAGATGGCCGAGGAAACAGCCCAGAGGCCGTGGTGCATAGACAGATGGAGGCAAGGCCTGAAGGAAGTGAATCCCAAGGCATTATAGAACTCGTAAGATGTGGGTGGTGGGAAGAGGTGGGAATGAGGATGTCACCCTTCGGCTTGGTGGCAACAATCTGGGTAGGTGATGCATGCGGCAGAGCAGGTTTTTACGTGAAGATGGGAGATTTCACGTGAGTAGGGTGTAAATGCCTCTGGGATTATCCACAAAGGCAGTAAGGTGTGGGGGTGTGAGCCTTGAGGGAGGTCTAGCCAGGAACACAGATTTTCAAGCTACAGGCAGAGAAGGTGTTTTCTGGCCAGAAGAGCATGAGACATGAGCCAGGGAAGGGAAGGCTTTGGTGTGCAGCAGAGGTCTGGAAGTGGATAAGGCTCAGCAGAGGTCTAGAAGTCCCTGGCTACTGCATTGCTTGGACATGTGGATTATTCTAGGACTGGGCTGCCTGGTTGAATATTTCTCTGAAGTGGATTCAGGGAGCCTGGCTAGAATATTTCAGGACAGAGATGGCAGAAAGGGGCTGTGAGGAAGTCCAGAACCTGGGCCACAGATGGGGTCGTGGACACCTAGTGTGAGTGAGACTGAGTGTGTAGACGTGAGGACTGGGAGAAGGAGGGTGGAAGCAGAGACTAGGGCCCACAGAGATTGAGCACTGGCCAGAGGAGTATCCCCAGATTTGGAGGCCAGGGTTCTGCCTGCCTGTGTTCCCAGGATTAAAGCTACCATAGGCAGAACTGGCAGAAGATTCAGGACTCAGGCAGAGGATAGGGGACTCCTGCCTGGTTCCTGGAAGGGAATAGAATTAGGAAGAAAGACAGTAGTGGTTTCCTAAGTCTTTGAAATCACAGAATATAGTAGTCTGAGCTCTGCGGGCTTTAGGAGCTTCTAATTGGGAGAGGATTCTGGGAGAATAAAGGCTTTCAGCTGAGGGATCTCAGAGCCTAGCACCCAAGTCCTACTCATCGAACTCCAGGTCTACAGCACACACTCCCGTCCTGAGATCATCGGATGTGAGCTGGGAGCTCCAGGCTGCTGCTACATTGCAGGCTGGTTAATCTCTCTGCTTCTCACTTTCTGGAGCATGAAGATAAAGGTTTTATCTGCTTTGAGGAGTATCTACGGTGGCCTGGATGAGGTAACTCAGACACAAACTTAGTGCGGTGTCCGCACCTAGAGGTGAGCTATTGCTACCATGCAGGTGTTGTTTTGGGGTGAATTGTGGGGACTCCCAAAGTGACTGTCTATGGAGGCGAGGCGTGTAAGGGGCACCTGAGGTCGAGTGAAGTCGTGAAGGTGGGGTCCTAACCTGACAGGGTTGGAAGGTTGAAAGAAGACGACAGCAGCTGTGTAAAGATGGCATGAAGGCAGCTGTCTGCTGGTCAGGAAGAAGGCCTCACCAAAACCAGCCACGCCAGCTCCTCAACTGCAGATATCCACCCTCTAGAATGACAAGAAACAAATGCCCGTTGTTGAGTTGTTGAAGTCACCGTCCGTGACATTTTGTCATGGAGCCTGAGCTGACAAAGATGAGAGCCCACAGCATTGTCGGTGTGGTGTCGAGGGGATGAGGAGAGCGTGTGACATGGGAGGTGCTTTCGAGGTGTGGCACTTTGTGGAGGCTCGGGGCTGGGACAAAGAAGATGGACAGCATTCGGCAGGTGTCAGAAAAGGCTTACGGTCCAGGATGAGGCAGCGGCAGACCCAACCACAGTGGAGAGCCATTGCAGAAACGTTTTTGAGAAGTCTGGGGGTGCTGATCAACTAGCCATGGTGTGACCCCAGAGACTCACGGTCTGCCGAGGGTGGGGCGGGCGGCATGGGAGGAAGGCAGGCTGGAGAGAAGGTTCTGGAACCCACAGTGAGGGGTTTTGGCAGAGCAGTTGAGACAGCTGCTGGCTGAGGAAGCAGAGTGGAAGAGGCAAGAAGTCTGAAGCTGGGAGCGGCTGGTGCGCAGTCGCCATGGAACGCGGCAGCTTTGGCAGAAGAGGCAGTTAGGAAGTGTGGCGACAGCCCCTGCCAAGCGAGGCTGTCATGATTCACAGGTTGGAGGAGGTGCGGGCCTGGCATGGGTGCCTGGTGCAGTGAGTAGCCTGGTAACCGTGCTGGGCTGACCCCTCTGGTCTGTCCCTGGGGTGGGAGAAAGGATGTCTTAGGAATCTGCCAGCAGACTGAGCCTCTTCAGAGCATTTTTCTGGGATGGTATTCTAAATCTTTTTCCTGGTCTCTTTTCATTTAATACTGTATTATTAATATAATCCCTTGTCCCTAAGAGTCCTGACATGTGCTCAAGTCTCCACTGTGGATACTTTCTTACTCAATTCTTCCCAAAGTTGATCCCACTCAGATCTCCTTGTCACAGCCTGGTTTCCTGTCACCCTCAGGGAGCCGCTCATAGCCAGGCTTCCCGTTTCCAAGCATGTTGTGGAGCACAGTTATGGATGATATAGGCCCTTAGTCCTCTTGGGAAATTGTTCCCATTCCTGTTGATGGCTTTATTGGAAAAGTGACCTGCTGTTCTAGAATGACACCGGACCGCTATTCAGGCATGGAGGCCAGAGTTCAAGGCGCCCCCTGGTGGTAAGAGCTGCAAGGCTCAGACCTTAACCTAGGCTTTTAGAAGCTGAGGGTAAAGTGTGGATTGGTAGGTCTCAGACTTCTTCCAAAGCAGGATTGTTAGCCAGTGGTGATATTTACTGATGCTGGCTGCCCGCTGGAACACACCCGAACCTTGCCCACCAGGCCATGCCCTCCAGGCACTGGTTATCTGGACCGCATAGGATACCTGTCTTATCCTGAACAATCCCCTGGCCAGCCATGCTTCAGAACCTCTCAGCCTTCTGAAAGAAGTAGAAATATCTTCCCCACTTTACCGAGATACAATGTGACATTCAGATGGGCTAAATGTTACAAAGCTGGGCTTCAGACTCTGGTCCTGCTCCTGTGTACGCTTCCGGGTCTGATTTGTATTGCTGCCATAGAATTTTCGGAGGTACAGAGGGGATATAGGATAAACTGAGACCCCATCACCTCATCCTCAAGGCAAGACAGTTCCAAGAAGCCAACCAAGTGTTCTAAGACCAGTCGCAATGAACTCTGCAAGCTTGAAGGAAATCTATGTCTGCTGAAGCCTGTGGGGACTGGCAAAGACCACCCTGAGGATGTGGTCCAGGAGCAGAAATGGAACTGGGAAGGGAGATAGGCTAGCAGAGCATGCCCTGACTGAGGCAACTTAGAAGGGATGTTGGGAGGAACAGAAAGAAGACTGAATGGAGAGAGAGATGAGCGGTGGGATATCTTTCTGTACGCTGTGAATATATGTTGCTCTCATTGGTTGATAAATAAAGCTATTTGGCCAATGGTGAGACAGAATAAGTTCAGGTGGTACATCCAAACTGAAGACAGAGATGAAGAAGGGTGGAGTCAGGGTAGATGCTGTGAGCCCCCCAAGAAGCAAGTTGTGAAAGAACTAGTAAGCCATGGGCCACATGGCGACACATAGATTAATAGAAATGGGTTAATTTAAATATGAGCTAGCTAGTAATAAGCCTGAGCCCATCAGCCAAGCATTTATAATCAATGTAAGCCTCTGAATGATTATTTAAAAACAGCTGAGAGGGGGGGGGGACAAAATAATAAAAGCGACTGAGGGATGGGGCAGACAGAGAAAAGCCTCTGGTTACAGAGATGGGGTAAAGGAAGTGGAGAGACAGGGATGCCATCCTCCTCGTGAGTGTCCTTGGTCTTTGGCTTGGAAAAAGTTAATGCAGCGCCATGATGCAAGTGAAGCTCCGTGGACCTAGAAGGCAAGGCGGCTGCATGTGATAGCGGTGTGATGTACCCTGGCGCTCTGAAGGTCACAATGGACAGAGCAATACGAGATCACATCAGGTCCAGGAGAAAATGATGTCATCAAGAAGCTGGCTCACCGTACTACAGTAAAAACATTTTTAAAAGCAGGAGTGCAGCATAAAATAATGGTTAAAAAAAGTACAATGTGGTAAATACTAAGCCATTAACACAGCCGTTTATTATCATTGCAAAACATTCTTATCATTATAAAATTTCTGTTACACAACTGTAATTCCAGCACTTAGGAGGCGGTTGAGCCAGAAGGACCTCATTCTTGAGGACAGCCTGGGCTACATAGCAAGATTTTGTCTCAAAAAAAAAAAAAGGTCAAATAAATAAACAAGTATGTTGTCCTGTATGTGACTGTATTTCTCTGCTTTTATACAACCCACTGTGCAGTGAGTTTGTCCCCACTGACCTCACCCCAGACAAGTGACACACCACGCTGTGCCATCAGAATGACATCACTAGCAATAAGAATTTTTCAGCTCCATTATTGTGTTAGAAGACCCTGACAGGCTGTCTCTGGCGATACTGTCACATGCATACGGTCATACACCATAGAAGGGTATTTGAGCAGCTGAAGAACTGTGGGGGATTCCGCATCAGTTGCTTGTGGAGGAAAACTACTCACTTGTGCAAATATTGAATGTGAATGAAGCTTCCCTGCTCTGGGACAGATGTGTGAAAGGACTTTTCATCCCGAGGTGGCCAAGTCAATGCCAAGTCTAGAGATTTTTATAGAGAGGACAGATGAATTGCTTAGGATGACATGGCAAGCTACATGTTGACTCCTCTGAGTTCTGGTCAAATGAGTGCCTCCGAGTCTTCCAGTATATTAAACATGTACTCGCTCCAGTGCCCTCCGGGAGTGTAAGGAGTCCAAAGTGACTCAGCTCCTCTGCCAAGATGCCTTTCAACTTGGCAAGCCAGAGAGGTGGAGAAGTACTGGCTGGTAAACACCACACCTTTCTGAGTTTGTTTATTATTGGTAAACATTCCTTCTTTTACTGGGGAATCTCAACCTATTATCAAAGTGGTGGTCCACCCTTGGTCGCGGTTTGTTGGTCGAGGTTTGAATAGGAAATGTACTCCACAGGCTCACGTGGTCCCCTGTTGGTGATGCTGTTTTGACCGATTGTAGAAATGGATGTGGGAGAGGAGGGGCCAATGGGTTACAGATCAGCCCCTTTCCTTGGTAAACTCTCTGCTTCTTTGTCCACCATGATGTAGCAAACATTAAATACCCTCATCCTGCCGGGCGGTGGTGGCGCATGCCTTTAATCCCAGCACTCGGGAGGCAGAGGCAGGCGGATTTCTGTGAGTTCGAGGCCAGCCTGGACTAGCAAGTGAGTTCCAGGAAAGGCGCAAAGCTACACAGAGAAACCCTGTCTCAAAAAACTTAGAAAAACTCAAAAAAAAAAAAGAAAGAAAGAAAAGAAAAACCCTCATCCCTGCCTTCCCCACCATGACATACTGTACCCTTTCTAACTAACTAACTAACTAACTAACTAACTAACTAACCGAACCCTTCTAAATAAACCCCCATCCTTCAAGTGCTCACATCAGGCATTCCATCACCATGGTAGGATGGACTTCTCTGATACAGCCATGGACCAGCTTTCAAGTCCTACTCCCCAAGCAGGGACTCAGGCCAAGCTATTGCTACAATTGAGGACGATGCTGGCAAGACTCTAACGAAATTCTAGGCTTGCGACATCTGTGATCACATCAAGTACCTCGCTGGGGTTGGAGATGATGTCACCAAGGATTATATGAATGACATCTAGAAGCCACTTGAGAGCATCATCCATGACTTCAAAAGAGTTTATCAAGATGAAAAGGTTGCAAAACTCAGTAGGGCGTTTTACTTGTAGCAGGATGTGGACAAGGTTGGCTCTGAAGAGCTCCTGCAAGTGTTTCTGACCAGATAACCCATGAGGGACCCTGCTCCACAGCCGAAGGAGAGGGGTCAAGAAAGAAGGAGCTATCAGAAAAGAAAAGAGCCAGGCAATGGTGGCACACACTTTTAATCCCAGCACTCGGGAGGCAGAGGCAGGCGGATGTTGGAGGTCAGCCTGGTCTACAGAGCCAATTCCAGGACAGCCAGAGCTACACAGAGAAACCCTGCCTCAAAAAAACAAAAAGAAGAAGAAGAAGAAGAAGAAGAAGAAGAAGAAGAAGAAGAAGAAGAAGAAGAAGAAGAAGAAGAAGAAGAAAGTACCATAAGGCATCCACAGTGAAGGGCTTAGCAGAGTTCTCTAAAACCCAACAGTGGAAAGTTTGCACTCACAGACAGGAATGTCCATGGCGCCCTATCTGCCAGCAAGCAAATCTACCTTGAGGGCAGAAAATGCAGGCAGGCACCGTGAATGTGTTTCTGGAAAGAGTGGCCCTGCTCGCAGATCCTCTGGAGGATAAAGCCCTTGTCACTGAGGCGGCAGCTCCAGGCTGTCCTTGCCCTGAGGAACTGACGTGGGAACAAAATGTGGAGGTTAATAACAGCAATATTGATGATGCCAACCCTACAGAGTCCTAAGCTAATGTGTCAATTCATGCTTGATTTCCTTGAAAGAAAAATTTAAGCAAAAACCACAACTTCCAAAATAAAGACATAGAGTAATTTTGTATTGTCACATAATGTGTTTGTTTTTAAATGGTGTTGTTATGAAATCAAAAAGGTTTTAAAATCCAGTTTAGGCATACATTTTATAATGCTAAAATAAAAAGCAAAGGAGTGCATTGTTGGGTGGCAGATAGTAAGAGGGGAAGACCTGATTTTTAAAGTGGAGTCTCTCTGGCTATGGTGGCTCAAGCCTGGAATCCCAGCCTTCAGGAAGCTGAGGCTGGAGGATAGCCACAAGTGTAAGGCCAGCCTGGGCTACTCAGTGCAACTTTGTTTCCCAAAACCAACCAACCAACCAACCAACCAACCAAACAAACAAACAAATAAAAGAGTCTCCCTACCCCCATTCCTAGACTGTAACATCTTCTACACATATTTTTAAAACAATAGCTCACTTGGGGACTGACGCAGGAAGATAGTTGTGAGTTCAAGGCCAGCCTGGGCACATAGTGAGTGCCAGACCAGTCTGAGCTATATGTAAAGACCCTGTCTCAATAAACAAACAAAAGAAAAAAAAAACATGATGAGGGTTTTACGCCCCTCGCTACATTAAAACAAAAAAATGTCACTCAGCTCCTACTCAAGGACATGATAGCTCTCCAGACCTGAGCTATGCCTGCCTCCTTTCCAAAATCCTAGGGAAACCCCCACTTAATAGAAAGTGCAGCTGCGCATGTGCTCTACTTAAAAACACACATACCTAGATCTTCCTCCACAAGAGTCCTTAAAACCATCACATCCTAGAACTTTCTTCTGTGCCCTCCAAATTGTCAGGTCCCTTTCAAAGGCTTGGAATCTTGCTTTGGATAGCTGAGGGATCACACATGCACCTCTGACTAGTTTGCCTCTGGGAGACACAGAAGGCTGTCCCAACTTCTGTCCTACTGAGAAGGACTCACAGAAGGGTCTCACAGAAATCCTGGAGGGGAAGCTGACTATAATGTAGGGCAGACAGGAGGCCTTTAAGCCTCTTAAGGGATCATGGGAGACTTGCAGGAAGAGGCCCCTGAATAGTTAGTAGATGTTCCAGTGGGAGCTGGCAGCTGCCCATTCAAACGGACTCCTTGTGCCTCACATGAGCCAGCTTCATAGTCTCCTGCTTGAATCGTGTCAGTTCCAGTCATTGAATTCCAGTCAATCAGGAGATGGTAAAGGAAGATGCCAGCAGTGGAGTCTGGAAGGACAGAGACGATGGACACCCATCACCAGAGCCTATTGGTCTTAAAGACCTCTGAGCCCCATCCAGCAAGCGTGATTCAAAAGAAGGAGCCAAAGTCCAGTGTTGCTAGAGTTTTCCTGCCTGACCCACAGTCAGGATAAATCTCTT
>CABHPP010133986.1:24205-43547 GCA_902168425.1 Peromyscus attwateri
CAGTGCTTTATTAGCAACACATTTGCCATACAGAACATCCCACAGCAGTCCAGGCCACGGGGGACAGGGTTGTTGTAAGTGGTCTGCACTGGCCAGCATACACATACAAGGAGAGGGGCTGTGCCTATGATCTGGTTGAAGAAGCCATTGATGATGTCCAAGTGTGCGTGCGAAAGTGTAGGCAGCAGAGAGGCCAGCTGTGCCACTGGGACCTGAGATGAGAAGTTCATTATCGGTGAAGCTCTCCAGATGACAGCCTATGGTGGTTCATCTCCCCTGTCAACTTGGTTGGACGTGGAATCACCTGGGAAACACAGCCCTGAGCATGGCTGTGAGAGGGTTTCCAGAGACCACGAAATGAGGATGGAAGACTGACCTGAATGTGTGATACCATCCTACAGACTGGGGTCCTGAACTGAATAAAAAGTTAAGAGGGAGGAAGCCAGGGAGTACCTGTTTCTCTCTACTTCCTGATCCAATGCGATGTGACCAGCCATCTCCTGTTCCTCCTGCCAGGCCCTCTGTAGCAGCTCCCTCTTTGCTGGGACAAACACCCGGCAAAAGCGACTTAAAGACAGACAGAAGGATGGGTTTGTTTCCGCTCATATATGAGGGATCCAGTCCAGCATGGCCAGGGAGGCGTGGCGTAAAGCGCAGCCTCAGCTGTGTTGGCAGGACGATGAAACCTCTGGTCGGCGGTGTCCACAGGAAGCAGAGAGATGCCTACCGGTCTCCACTTGTTTTCTCCTTTTCATTCTGTCCTGGACCAGAGACCATGGAATGATGCTGCCTGTACACAGACTGAGTCTTCCCTACTGTGGTGGTTTAAATTAGAATAATCCCCATGGACTCATGTGTTCAAGTGCTTGGACTCAAATCAGTGGAACTGTTTGAAAAGGATTAGGAAGTGTGTCCTTGTTGAAGGAAGTGTGTCACTGCAGTTGAGTTTTGAAGTTTCAAAAGCATACATTAGGCCCAATTTCTCTTTCTCTCTCTCTCTCTCTCTCTCTCTCTCTCTCTCTGTGTGTGTGTGTCTGTGTGTCTGTGTGCACGCGTGTCTGTGTGTGCCTACTCTGGTACTGCTCCAGCAACATGCCTACCTGCTGCTGTGTTCCTCGCCATCGTGATCATGGACTAACCCTCTGAAGCTGTGAGCAAGTTCTCAATTAAATGCTTTCTTCTATAAGTTGTCATGGTGTTTCATCACAGCAAAGGAACAGCAGCCAAGACACCTCTCCAGTCAGATCTCTCTGGAATCTCACCCTCACAGACACTCCCAGAGTTTGTTTCCTGAAAGTGTTCACAATCACATCAAGTTGACAACAGACATTAAGCATCATACCTTCCCTGCCATGATGGACGTATGCCCTCAAACCTTGAGACAGAACAAACAGGGTGACGGCCCAGATGAATAGCAAGCTACTCCATCTAGGTTTGTGTAAGGACACTTCATGATGTTCATGGTAGCCAGACAATATCTTTCTTAGAATATATTGTAATTAAGCAGTGCATTACTGTAGCAACATGCAGTATATATTGATCTAATTGTTTTTCCCAACTGCTGGAAATTGAATTTTGAGCCTCATATGTATCTATTATTAGATCAGTGGTTCTCAACCTGTGGATTGTGACCCCTTTGGGGTCCAGTGACCCTTTCACAGGGGTTGCATATCAGTTATTCTGCATATCAGATATTTACATGATGATTCACAACAGTAGCAAAATTACAGTTATGAAGTTTCAATGAAATAATTTTATGTCTGGGGGGTCACCCCAACATGAGGAAGTGTATTAGAAGGTAGCAGCATTAGGAAGGTTGAGAACCACTGTATTAGATGGGTAGATGATTGAAGGATAGACGGGCAGACAGACAGATATTGATTCTCCAGTAACTCAGGAGACAAGCCAGTCCACGTCTGTCAGGCAGGAGCGGATGCTGCAGTTGAAGGAGAAGAATCTGTGGGCAAGCACCCTCTCTGAAGAAGGTCAGTGTTTCTCTTAAAGCCTTCAAGCCTTTGGGTGAGGCCAACCCATCACAGGGAGGATAATCTGCTTTACTCAGAAGCTACTGATTTCAATGCTAATCTCTTCTCTAAAGGTGTCTTCACGGGGACATCCGGAGTAGTACTCGACCAAATCTCTGGACCGCTGCTAGTCCTGTTGGCTGATAAAACTATCCTTATGACCTTCTTTGCACTTGGTAATGTAGTCAGTGCCCATGTTCCCTGCCCAGGAGTGGCTCCAGGCAGTAAGTGACATGCACTTGTCTTCCCAGGCTGGAGTAGCAAGGGAGCCCAGAAGAACAGTAAAGGGGTCTGATGAACACAGGAGCGGAAGGAACATATGAAGATTGAAACATGCTTGCCTGGCCGTGTGTGGTGTGATCTCTACTACCTCAATTCTTGCTCCCTGCCAAGTCCTCCCCATACAACTGGGACTTCATGGTTCTCCGGTTTCTCCATCCATCAATTATCTATCTATCTAATAGATGTATTGATAAATATGTAGATTCATGTTTAGGTGAGAATGGAGCTCAGTGGTAGAGTACTTACCTAGTAGGTGTGAGGCCCAAGGTTCAATTCTCAGAGCTGAATAAAACAATGAAACCCATATATATTACATGTTGATGCAGTAAGGCATTGCTTAATCACAGCAGTCCCTTCTCAGCCCCTAGAGTCCATTCTATCCCAGTGGAAGGACTCCTGGGCAGGTCAGTTAATAGTGTCCCCATTGTACCTCTCTTTTAGATTTTTCCAATGAAGAGATGCAGCCTGCTCTTGTACTCTGCCCTTCAGACAGAATTTGTGATGCCTGGCACCAGCCCTGAGAGCTGGCTCTTCCAACACAGCTCTCTCTGTTCCTCCAAGAGCACTAGAGAGGGCCCAGTGCCCAAGACAGAGGCCTGCCAGACCACCCTGTTGCTGTCACTAGCTTGACTTCCCAGAAAATGTCCAGTCCTGGCTGGGCTTGCGACCATACCAGTCTTAATCTTACTTCTTTCCCTTAGATATTATCCAAACCTCTGCCCCATATGAGAGAGTAACAAACTGCCCAAAAAGAGCATAGAGCTTCATACCAATAAAGTCATACGTGGCTTCCAGAAATAGCCTGGGAGACAAGTCATTTTTGTGTGACCCTAAGTACCAAGTGGAGCAGAGGTGGTGTGTTAAAGATGTGTTACATTTGTTTACGCTGTGGAACATTTGTTTAATGGTGCAAAGATGTGTTGAATTCTTTTATGTTGCATCTGTTTAACTCTGTGAAACTGTGCTACTTTGCCTGTCTAAAATATCTGACTGGTCTAATAAAGAGCT
This sequence comes from Peromyscus attwateri, assembly GCA_902168425.1. Taxonomy (NCBI): domain Eukaryota; kingdom Metazoa; phylum Chordata; class Mammalia; order Rodentia; family Cricetidae; genus Peromyscus; species Peromyscus attwateri. The sequence goes on from CABHPP010133986.1 coordinate 27,520, forward strand.
GAATGGCCAATAGCAAGGCAGGATAAAGGATAGGCTGGGCTGGCAGGCAAAGAGAATAAATAGGAGGAGGAATCTGGGAGGCAGGATCAAGGAGTGAGAAAAGGAGGAGAGGAGGACATCAGGGGCCTATGGTGATATTTTCTTTTGTACTAAAATGTTATTTGTATGTTAATAAATAAAGTTGCCTGAGGGTCAGAGCTATTAGCAAGCCATAGGAAAGCAGGGCGGTGGTGGCATACGCTTGTAATCCCATCACTTGGTAGGCAGAGCTAGGTAGATTTCTGTGTGTTCAGGGATACAGCCAGCATTGGAGACACACGCCTTTAATCTCAATACCAACCATAGAACACCTGGAGGTCTATACAGACAGGCCGTGATGAGGCGGTCATGTGGTTGGGTTTACAATCAATGAGAAGGCAGAACAGAAACTCTATATAAGGACTTTAACACAGGAAGTGGCGCTGGTTCGGAGAGGTAGGACCACCGTAGGAGAAAGGGTAAGGTTTTAGCTCTTAGCTCTGACCTCTTGGCTTTCTTCCTTGCATTGGTTCTGTGTTTTTTATTTAATAAGACGGTTGGTTACATCTACAGGGGCCAGCCATCTGGCTACACAGCCAGCCAATGGGGTAAGAATTAAAGAAAGGTATACAGAAATAGAGAAAGGTAAAAGCCCAGAGGCAAAAGGTAGATGGGTTAATTTGAGTTAAGAAAAGCTGGTTAGAAACAAGCCAAGCTAAGGCTGGGCATTCATAAAAAGTAATAAGCCTTCATGTCTTTATTTGGGAGCTGGGTGGTGGGCCCCCAAATAGCTCTGGGATGCCACTAGGCCTCTGAGAGAAAGGAATGGTCTGAGCTTCATTTGCACAAGAAATAAAGCTATGCATTTACACATCCGCCTGTCTCCTAGGCCTAGGAGTGTCTCTGTAGAGGTGTTAGTTAATACAGATCAGCAGTAGGTCTAGGAGTATATGAGCACACAAGAAATCAATAGCAGGAAACAGCTGATATATTAAAAGCCGAATAACATCAAATATTCCTTGATATTTGACTTCTCCTCTAGAAGGATTGCTTGATCCTTCAAGTTCTAGCTTTATCATATGCAGCTGAATCTCTATTTCATATTCTTGCGGCCTGCAGCAGTAAAGAGTAAAAACAAACAACTATAGTAGTGTCTGATGCCCTTTAACCTCTGTGCCCCTGCCAACATGATCCAGACAGCCACTCATCCCTTCTGGAGGCTCCGAACCAGGGGCCAGGCAGCTTTCTTCTCCGATAGCAGCTGGGAATTTGGATGCACAATGCCCACAGACACCTCCAGTCAGCATCTCTCCCGCCTCCCTTGCCTGCTGCATTGCTGTGTGCCCTGGGTGGATGGGATGTCATGCCAGGTGTGTGCCCTGGGTGGATGGGATGTCATGCCAGGTGTGTGCCCTGGGTGGATGGGATGTCATACCAGGTGTGTGCCCTGGGTGGATGGGATGTCATGCCAGGTATACAGCAAACATTTATGGCAAATGGGGCTGCTCTCCCACGTGGAAGGCTGGGCTGTAGTCATCTTCGAAAAAGACCACCCTATAGGAGTGGAGCAATTATAACCTAAGATGTCAAGAGAACATGACTCGATGACATGTTGTCCTCTGTTCATGTTATAAAATTCAGAACAGTAAATTCAACATTACAGGAAAACAAAATCCCAGCACCCGGGAAGTGGGGGGCAGAAGGCTGAGAATTCAAGGTCAGCCTGGAACACATACCAAGCCTGTGTCTTGTAAAAAGGTAAGTGAATTATCATCATTTTCTTGCATGTTCTAGGTAAGTCGGGCATTGAGGTCATGAACAAAACAACAGTACAATGTCAGCAGGAAACATTGGAAGCCATATTCCAGGGCGGCCTGTGTGAACAAACCAGCAATGTCCATTAACCAGCAGAAAGGCATGGTGCTAGGGAAATTAGGAAGCTCTGTGGTCTCAGGTTCTGCAGAGCTGTGGCACTGTGAACAAAGCAGCTGCTGCCCTTAGTGTTCAGTGGAAACATGGAATCAGCCAGGACAGTCTCAGACAATAGGACACCAGGGCTGGTCTCTGGGCGTTTGGGGGCATGAGGACTCTTCGTGTGTGCACGCTAGACTTTGAACATTGTGATTTCTTTCCTCTCTAACCGTTATTCCTAGTCTCCACCGACTCCTTGCTTCATCCCAGGTGGTTCTGTGGACTTTGTGGCATCATTTAATTGAATTCTTGATGTAGACAAAAGCCTACGAAAACATAATCTCTACCCAGGCTCTACCTACCATCAGGGCAATGTTGATCCTGTGTTGGGGTTTTCTCAAAGTAGAGAGGACAAGGAAATTGACGCTCTCATGCCTCTGTCATGTGTGTAGGGAAGGAAGAGAAGAAGGGAGGGAAGCATGAATGTGCCATGTATGTGTTACATATGTAGTAGGCAATCTTTTTTTTTTCTTTTGAGACAGAATTTCTCTGTGTAGCCTTGTCTGTCTTTGAACTTGCTTTGTAGACTAGGCTAGCCTCGAACCAGAGATCCACCTACCTCTGCCTCCCGAGTGCTAGAATTAAAGGCTTGTGCTACCACCCCTGGCTTGTAGTAGGCAATTTATTGAGTTCAAAGGTAGCTAGGTATGGCAACATACACCTTTAATTCTAGCACTTTGATTCCAGGAGACAGAAACAGGGGAATCTCCATGACTTTGAGGCCAGCCTGATCTGCATAGCAAGTTCCAAGCTTGCAAGGGCTATATAGTGGGATCCTGTCTCAAAACAACAAAGGTAACAGAGAAAAGGGATACAGGGAGGGGCTGGGACAAGAGAGGACCCCAAAGGGCACACCCCCAGTGACCTACTTCCTCCAGCTAGGCCTCACCTTTCACCTTCTCTCAGTAACACAAAAGCACGCATTCATTAAGGGATCGACTTATTATTGGTCAGAGTCCTTGTGACCTGATTACCTCTGGAAACGCCCTGGCAGACACTTCCAGAGGAGTGCTCTACCAGTTTCCTAAGTGCTTCTTGGGCTAGTGAAGTTGACAGTCAAGGCTGACCACAACAGGAGGGAGGTGAGAAGTGCAGAGGGGCTTATCTATCAGTCTCGGATGCTAAGGGAGCGCAGGAGCTGAGTTGGCCAAGGCACAGAGAGACTAAGATTGCGATGGATCTGGATCCCTGTGATGGACTCTGGAGGCTCCAGGGATAAGGACAATGACGCAGTTGGCAGAGGCGTCCAAGAAGGAAAGAAGGGTTCAAGGATGCATGTAGTCATGTGATGGACAGAGATTTCCTAAGAATGGGGTGGATGAGGTTCTGTGAACATGAGGCCTGAGCAATGAGGTCACCCAGCTCTGGGGTCTTAGGGACGGTGACTGCCTTAGAGCCTGCAGAACTCAGCTGGTGCTAAATGGTGACCTTTGAGAGGTGAGCAAATGTGGCCATGTCCAACCACAGAAGGAGTAGGCTGACTGACCTTTTGGGCTGCTGCCATGCAGAACTCAGTAATAAATGTCATCCAAGTGGCCAACTTGCCCCATGGGGACATGTAAGTCCCTCCATGAGCTTTCCCCCACCCCCTGTAAGTGCCCAGCGGAAGTGGGGGGGGGAGGTCAGTGCACCAGATGCAGGGACAGCATGCTGCCCATGGAGAATGGGTAACCACAGACTGAGTGAAATCCAGTCATGAAGCTGTCCCCAGACACTTGGAGTCCTCAGGGGGGTGGCTGTTAAGACTGGCCCAGCACAGAGATGGCATGTGTCTGAAACCCTGGGAGTCTCCAGTGAGGAAAGACAGGGAAAATCTATGCTCCCTCCATTTTGCTCTGCTTCGGGCACAAGGCTTAGTTCAATTTGAGAAGCCCTGCTCCTTGTATGTTCTAGATTCATTCATAACTGGGGTGAAACACTCTGACAAAAAGAACCTTTTTGTCAGGAGGAGAGAGTTTGCTTTTGCTTACGATTCTGGTTATAGAGCACTGTTGTGGAGAAGTCACAGAGGAGTCGTTGTGGAGACCTTAAAGTAGCTGTCTATCACATCCACAGCTGAGAGCAGAAGGAAGTAACTGCGTCCATGCCACTTGCTTGCTTGGGTTAGCTCCAGTTCTCCACCCTTACTAGCAGTTCACAATTCACTGCCTAGAGGTTAGTGTCGCCCACAGTAGGCTGGATCTTCTGCTATCAGCTAACTTCATCAAGACAACCCTCCACCCACAGGCCAACCCAATGTAAACATTCCCTTATTGAGACCCTCTCTTCCCAGGTGATTCTAGGTTGTGCCAATTTAACAATTAAAATTAACCATCACAAGTATGTTGGGGGGGGGGTGCAGAGGGGACGAGTATTAGGGCTGCCCTTGTGCACATCTGCACAGGTTTCCCAGTGCCCATTCCTTTGGCCCATCCACAAATACTAGGCCACACTTCAGAAGCTAGCTGTGAAACCTGATGCTAAAAGAGCTTGTGCCTGCCCCTGCACAGAACTCTGGCTGATAATGGAAGCTAGAGGTTAAGTCCCATGCAGGAGATATTGAGAACCAGTGAGTGAGAGGGTGGGGCAGGCAGCCAGTGGCTGGGCTGGGTGGGAAGGTAGATGATGCCCCCCCCCCCCAACTTGGTTTCTATAATGAGGAAGTTCTCTGCAGCTCAGTTTCCTCTCCCTCGCTGAGCGCCTGAAACAGGAAGTCAGTCAGTTAAGCTGGTAGTAGCAGCAGAGGCAACTTCTGAGAGGCAACAGGCGGCAGGTCTCAGCGTAGGGCCCTTAAGTGCTCGGCTGGAGTGTCCGTCCTGGGAGTGGCTGCTGACCCAGCCCAGGAGACCCATGCCTGCCATGGTCCCTGGGTGGAACCATGGCAACATCACCCGCTCCAAGGCAGAAGAGCTGCTTTCCAGGGCCGGCAAGGACGGCAGTTTCCTTGTGCGTGCCAGCGAGTCCATCCCCCGGGCCTACGCGCTCTGTGTGCTGTGAGTAACCCATCTCCTCCAACTGGCAGATCCAGGGCCCCCTCGGGTGGATCAAAAGGGAAACCCTGTAATGGGTTGAGTTAGTTTCATGTCACAGGATGGCACAGCATGACTGGCGTGTTGTTACCCTATGGGGAGGGTAGAGGTGGGCAGCATCTGAGGCCCAATTTGGACCTTGGCTTTGGAGTTCAGGGTTATAACAGGCTGTGCGGTGCTGGGGCGCTCTGAGTCACTCCGGGCCTGGCCCACAGCGCAGTCCTTCATGACCTGTGGTGCCAGGGCCCTCTCTGGGCTCTGGTGGTAGGAGAAGGGGTCCTCATTTTGAACCAGAAAGAAACTTGGACCTCTCTGGTGGAGGACGCCTTGGAAAGCATCTCGGTCAACATAAGTGTCAATCAGGGACCCAGTGAAGGGCAATTGGGGCAAGAGCGATCCCTTCCTCCACCCAGCTATGTATGGTCGTGGAGTTAGTTCTATTTGGGGAGCGGAGTCTGGGGTGCATTTAGTCAGGAAAGCACTCCTCACCCAGAAGTTTTATTCCAGGTGGTGAGGCCAGAGGAAGCCGCAGAGCTGCTCTTTGAGCGGGTCTCTGTCCCTCCCTGCACTCAGCTGCATCCCCACCCATCTGGGGCTCTGCCCCCATGGGTTCCCTCTACAGCCCAGCGGGAAGATGTTGCTGAATGTGCTGGTTACCCTGACACCAGAGGAAGCAGACACTTGCTGAAGGTTCCTTTTTAACACTCCATCTGTCTGGTGTTTGAGGAAGGCTCTTCCCTACAGCCCTGTGGTCTGACTCTGTGCCGGCTTCAGGCTGGAGCAGGGCAGGAACACAGTCAGGAAGGGTGTGTCCACTTGAACAGCTCAGGTGGCATCTGACGGAATGCCCCTGGACTGACAGAGAGAGCTTTCAGAGCAGCCAGGGCCCTCATATCTTCACGCAGGAGGGAAGTGGGTGACTGACCACAGACCGTTCTGAGCTCTGACTCATGGTGGGACCTGCTGTGCTAGGCATTTATTGGCTGGTTTCATCTTTAAGACAATCAGGAGTGGGTTCATGTGAACGCCTAGACCTGGAGATAAGGAGTGTGAGGCTTGGACAGGTTAGGCATCTATAGCAGCCAAGGCTAAGGTCATTTGCTCCCAGAGACCACGAGCTTATGCTGCCCACCTCCTTCGGCCACCATCAAGCTGGGCATGCCAGTGGACTCGGGTGGAAGCTAGGGTGTTCACGGAGCTGGGGCGGGGGGCACTGGAAACCAGCACAGGCTCACGGCTGGCTGACCTTGTGCTGGAGTTAGCAGCCAGCTTCCTGCACGCCCACCAGTGTGTCTCAGGAGAAGCACTGCAGGTGGCCAGGACCTCCCCAAAGCACCATCCCTTGGGGATCTACCAGTGAGGGGCCCTAAAGAGGGAAGGAAGGTGCTTTTTAGCATCTCGCCAGCTCAGCCTGACTCCACTGCCCCAGTGGGATTTGGGCCAAGGGCAATTCTGTTGGGAGTTGGCTCTGGGCTGAGAGACTGCGGTAAGCTTGAGTTACAGACGTGAATGGGTCGGCTCTCTTACTCTAAGAGAGAGTAAGCATCTGGAAGGCCGAAGTCAGAGGAGGAACAGCCTGACCGAGACCATGGGGTCTTTCAGGACCTTTGGGCACACGGCGCTTGGCCTTATTTCTTCCCTCTCTCCCCTACCTCAGCCGCCTTAGGCTCCGGCAAAGGCAAGGTGGTACAGAGATTTTCAGACTAAATGGATGACTACTACAACTGTAGTGTATAGAATAAAGCATCCTTTCATGCCCCCCCCCCAAAAATGCAGGAAAGGCAGCTACTTTTAAGTTGAAAACTTGTTAGAAGCCAGCCCTTTAATGCTAAGAGACTTAACTTCCTGAAAAACAAACTTCACATCCTTACTTTCCCCTGTTCCCTGTGGATGATGGCGCCTCGCCCACCTCACCCCCCACCCCCACTTCATCTCCGACCCCACCCCCACCATCGGCCCTGGCCAGAGTCCCGGCTCCTGCCAGAGGAGATCAAGGCAACAGCCTCAGGGCAGCGACAAGGTAGAGGGAGAGAATGGGCTGCAAAGTCGAGCCAGGGTACAGGGCGGCAGTTTTCTTCGCTTTCAGAAGCAATCGATTTGGCATGTGAGCTGTCTTTCTGGACACCCCCTTCCCCAGTATGTGTGGACTCTGGGTCACGCAGCTGTGGGTCAGGAACTCAGTGCCCCTGAGACTGGAGCTCCACCCAGGGCCCCTCTTGTGACTGAAGGGACAGCCGCAGGGCTGTGTGGCTTAGGTGGGTCTGGCACTCTGGAAAGAGTGCGGTCTTGTCAGGAGGGCCTTCTGGATAGGAGATTTGACTAGACACAGTCAGGGGGAGGGAGGTAAATGCTGAAAGACAAGGTCGCAATGCAGCACCACCCACGTCACATAGGAGCACACATTCACCTCACACCCTGACCTTCATTTCCTTGAGAAAGGTCAGTCCTGTCATCTACCAACACGCTCTTCTCAGTCACTCAGAGAGCCTTGGTTTAGGGGAGCCTGGAGTTACACAGCAGGGGGCGGGGGCAGAGTGCTGTCTTGGGGAGATCTTGCTGGTCTGAGTGGAGTCCTAGTCTGCCTTCCTTGAAAGGGAGTATGAGCTCTTCGAAGTGGAGCCCTGTCATCTTGCCCCATTTCTCCTCAGTTCTTCTTGTGTGCCCTGGGTGGGATATTGGCCAGGTGGATGGAGGCCGTTCAAGAGGCTATGAGGCTCCTGAGCAGAGACGGCACAGCTGCCCCGTACTGTGTGCTACAGAGAAGTTAATGCTTTCGAGGGTAGGTCAGCCGACGCAGGGTCCATGGGTCAGCTAGATAGCTTCTTTTTGCTTCAGCTACATAGGAAGAATTTGAACGATGGCCCAGCGAGCTGACCAGGCCTAGACAGAACCCAAATTCAACTAGGTCAAGTTAGCTACCATTAGCATTCCCCCCTGAACCACTATGGAGCGATCTGGCTTCCTCTCTTGCCAGGAGAATGTGGCTTGCTTTGATCCAGACATATGTGTAAGGGATTCCCTCTGCAAGCAGCCTTCCATAGTGCACCCAGACCTGATGGTGGAGTAAGGATTCATCCCCGGGATCGAACACCCGATAATCCTGGGCTTGGTAGCCCTGGCAGTGCAGAAAGAAGGGAGAAAAAGCATGGGACATTTATAACTAAAACTGCCATCAGAGAAGACATTCCAGTCATTTGAAAAAAATCGTGTAGCTAGCCACTGGTGGGAGAGCAGGCCCTAAGCCTGTCAGAGGTGGTAAAACAGGCCGGGTTTTCAGGACTAATGGAGAGTGGGGTGAGGACCTTGTCACCCCTGTTTTTGGTGGAAAGAGAAGAACTGCAGAGAAGGTCTTTTGAGGGTGGAAATGCCTAGCAGAGGGGTCAGGGCGTGGATTGTGCTGTGACAGGGTGTGCTATCCATCTCCCTTCCTCCAACCTCCTTTTAAAGTTTCTGTGAGGTTCCCACAGCTTGCTAATGCCTTTTGTGCAAATGCGTTGTGGTGTTTTCCATATGTGACATTGAAGGCAAATGAGGAAATGCAGGCACAGGCAGAAGCCAGAGCAGGAGGCCCACGGACTCCTGGAGCCTGCTGGATATGAGAAAAAGTCTTTGTCTGAGGATGGTGCTCTTGAGGATTACTCCTGTGTCCGAGACCAGGAGGGAGGGCTGAGCTCAGGAAGGCCTGTTTAGTTATATCATTTATGTGAGGTGACAGAAAGACCATGCTTATGCCCGTGGATCTGTCTCCCAGGTACAGGGCAGGCACTAGTTTAGGAGCATTTTGCAAGTCTGCCTACCGTATAGCTTACACTCACCTGTGCAAGGACATTTGCACTTTTTAACAACAACCCCATTTTTTGGGGGACACAAGGGTCCTGTCTCCCTGCCTCAGAGATGGAGCAAGAACTCTGCTATTGCTCTCCAATTCATGCCAGGCCATGATGTCCTGAGGAGCAAGATTCACTTAGGATCTGTTTAGAGTCCCTTTGTTGTGTTAGCAAGACACCCAGAACCCCAGCTCCAAAGTGAGGCTGGCCAGGCCCGTTCACCAGCTTGCTTCAGCTGAGGTTAGTGCACACACTGGAAAGTCACCTGTCCACATGCTAGTTTGTGGTTCAGTGGTCCTTAGTACAGCCACATAGTTGTGCAACCAACACCACTGCCTAATTTCAGAGCATTCTCATTGTCCCCCAAAGACCCACCCCATACCCATGAGCAGCTGCTTGCTGCTGCCCTTTCCCCGACCTCTGGAAAGAGCCAGTCTACTTTCTGTCTCTAAGGACTTACTTGACTTGTGAATTTTCAGTTTGTGGAATTATATAATGTGTGACTTTTGGTATCTGGATTTATTCACTTGGCATATGCCTTCAAGCTCATCTGAATTATAGCAGATATCCATCTTTTGAGCAGCTCATTAGTGACCCATTGTATGGACACACCCCAGTCACCTGTTGAATGGCTTTTGTACTGTTTTTTACTTTTTGATTGCTATGAACAATGCTTCTGTGAAGAGTCATGAACTAGCCTTTGTGTGGATGTCTGTTTGCAGTAGTCTTAGGTATGGCCCTGAGAGATAGGGTGGGTCATGTGGTGGTTTGATATTTAGCATTTTGAGGAACTGCTGAACTCTTGGGCTCAGCTGTGGCACCTTCTCACCAGTCATGTGTGAGGATCCAGTTTCTCTACCTCCACTGGTTTATTATTATCTGGTGTATGTGCGTGTGTGTGTGTGTGTGTGTGTGTGTGTGCGCGCGCGCGCATTAGCACATTGTGTGTGTCAGCCAAAGAACAACCAGCCTCAGGAGTTGGTCCTCTCCTTCCACCATGTGGGTCCCAGGTCCCGAACCCAGGTCATCAGGCTTGGCGGCAAGTGCTCTTTCCCACTGAGCCCTCTCACCAGCCCCACCTTCTTCATTATCCTTAAATTAGCAGAGGTTCTCGGTGCCCTGGAACTTGTCATGTTGGTGAGGCTGGCCAGGGAGAGAGCCACCAAACCCAGTTTGTGGTTGTGGTTAGTTGGTTTTTAAGGTACATTCTGGGCATCAGACTTAGTTATTATGCTTTCAAGGGAAACATTTTACCAGCACCTCCCCCGAGCCCCTGGCTTGTTTGTGTGTTTGTGAGGTCTCATGTAGCCTAGGCTAGCCTCAAACTCCTTCCTACAGTCAAAATTGGTCTTGAACTCCTGATCCTCCTGCCTCTACTTCCCAAATGTGCTTACCACCACACCCGGCTGTCTTTTCTATTCTATCCAGCCTAGCGGGTGTGCAGCAACACTAACTGTGATTTTAAGTGGTGTCCCTGCTGTTGATAATGCTAGTGAGTCGTTTGTAATGCTTCATTTGGAGAGCTGTCTATACGGATTTTGCACATTCGAACAGCTAGATCATTGAGAGGACTAGATAGGAAGACAGGAGCAAGATGAATATCCCAAGGCCCAGCCCAAGACAGGCCAGAGTACACCCTCCATGTGCTTTGCATATGTAAAAAGACAGCTGGCCATTAGTTTTATGAGCTGAAAGCAGCCCGACTCAGGAGCAGAGGACCCATCTGCGAAGAAAGTTCCATGACAGGAGAGGAGAGTTGTGACAGTGTCACTTCCGGGACTTCCTGGAGGCCTCTGGGAGACACGGAGCTGTCATGTGGGCCTCCACAGAGGAAGTGCTCAAAGCGATTGAGGCAGGAAGAGGACTTCAATGACGCAAGAATGTCTGGTGGCTGCTGTGCCACCAGGGTTGACCGCCTGGAAGCCTGAGGGAGGGAGGGGCCGGGGCACAGATGCAGGATAAAGAACTCCCGGGGGAACCGGGAATGAAGATCAAGTCTAGAAGAGAGGCAGCCCCCATAACCTCCTGGTTCTAGCTCCACCCTAGTAAGGAGGTGCCGAAGGGATGAAGTCCTACAGCCATGAAAAAGTCAGACAGGACACAGAATATTCTGAGAGGGAACCCCATTCTGGTAGCTGTAGTGGCCCCTGCCCTTTGGGAGAGGGTGAAAGATGGGAGAGGGACCGTATGAAACGTGTGGGATCAGATTTCATTTTTCACAAATGGGCCTGTCTTCTAAAGTTGCCTCCAAACATAGCACACATGCTCTTTTTGTCTCCATTACTTAAAATCCATCTTACTGGGCTGGGGAGATGGCTCAGTTGGTAACGTGCTTGTCTTGCAAGAACAAGGACCAGAGTTCAATCCCCACAACTCATACAAAAAAGTCAAGTGTGATGATGCACACTTACAATCCCAGTGCTAAGGAGGTGGAGACAAGAGGACCCCTGGGGTTCACTGGCCAGCCAGCTTAGCTGAATTAATGAGCCCCAGGCCAGTGAGAGACACTATCTCAAACAAAACAAAACAAAACAAAACAAAACAAAAAAACGATAGACGGCATCGCATCTGAGGGAGGACACTCGAGACTGCCCTCTGGCCTCTACACGCACATTTATATATGTACACATATGTGCCCCTAAACACATACACGGGGATGGGGAGCATGCTATTAACAAGTACCAGAACCCGTCAGTTTGGGCTTAGTTTGCAACTGAAATAATACTGTGGAGGGCTGGCCAACGGAACATCTGCAGAAAGGGAGGGCTTACCTGGCCCTGCAGCTGGAGTGGGCTGTGGAGGAGTGGACAGAGCTGGAGATAAACAGTGAAGTCTTCTGTCAGGTAACAGAAATGCTATTAGCTGTGTGTGATGGACCACACATGTAACTCCACACTCAAAAAGCAGAGGCAGGGAGATTGCCTTGAGTCCCACATCAGCCTCCCAGGTCTACATAGAATCAAGCGTAAAGTAAAAAGCGTAAAACAACAACAACAACAAACCATTACCCAGTCACCGAGAGACTAGCATAGCCTTGTTGATTTGTTGGTGTGTCTTCTCATTCTCCCTCCATATACATGTAATCTCCTTATAACACACACACACACACACACACACACACACATACATACACACACACACACACACACACACACACACACACACACACACAGCACCACCTTTCCTTTGTGGTCTGAGGTTTCCAGCAACCTCAACTTTTCCACCTAGTTAGAATTTCTTCCTAAACATCTTGCTGGAAGCACAGACTTCTCTTCCAGGGTGTCTCATGCTTTATGGAATGATTCTTTGATTGTCTGACATTTAAATTATCGGCAGACTTGCTGTAAGTGTGGCAGCAGCGAGGAAGGTCTTCCAGCAGAATAGTTATACACATTACTGATTACAAATCCCCAGAGGATGATTAGATCACAGAGCAGGAGCCTTCAAAGGCTGTGGATACAAAATGGCAAATTGCTTTCCAGAAATTTTGACTTAATTTATGCTTCTGGCAAGCTGTGTGAGAGAGTGCCCACCTCCTTCCAATGTCCTTCCTATTCTACATAATGTTATTTTAAAGAAAATCACAGCGTCTAAGGTGAAAGGTCATCCTTGCTCATTTTGATTTACTTTTGATTGCCAATCTTATTTGAGAGGCTCGCTCCGTCCTCTTCTGAGGATGGTCCCCTCCATTCTCTTAGCCTCTTTTCTTCAATTAAAACTGTATGTAGCTTGGGAAGAAGGAATTTTATGTATTCCATATATGGACTATATAATGAGGTTTTGTCTCAATAGAAAGTGGAGTGAGGCTAGAGATGTAGCCCAGTGGTTAATCGCATTGCTAGTATGCATGAGGTCCTGGGTTCAATCCCCAGCATCAGGGATATGGCAAGTTTTGTTATCTGCCTATGTGAGTTATTTATGTCACATTTGTTGCAAACACATTCTCATGATGGTTTACCTTTAAGGTTTATGTTCTCTGACATAAAAGGATCATAAATGTTTGCAAAATTGTCACTTTCTTTCTTTTTCTTTTTTTTTCTTTTCTTTTCTTTTTTTTTTTTTTTTTTGCTTTTTTTCTTTTGTGACTTCTTCCTTGGATTTCCAACACAGAGACTCCTTTTGCATGCAGAAATCCACTCATGAGGGTTAGGACTGGGTCTTTGTATGTAATCAACTCAGGTTAAGGGAGGAACCTTCAGCAGTTTATCTAATTACCCTGGGCCCTAGCCTCCTCATCTGAAAACCAAGCATAAGAGGATCTATGTGGTAGAATTGCTGCATGTGTTCACTGACTAATGTGTATCGTGTGTTTAGCATCCTGACTATAGAAACAAATTCAGTGGTCATGGCTGTTATTTCCGTAGTTTTGATTGCTCACATTGAAAGCTTAGATCCTGTTGGACTCAGTTTAATGGATGACAAATGATAAAAACTTGAGCTTATTTTTCTCAAGTGGCCATCTTTCCCTGACCTCTTATTAAGTGATTTCTCCATTTTCCCTCCATGACTCCTTTGTCTTACTAAGTCTTACAAAGGTCTTTCTTGGTTGTTTATCTGTCCAAGTAGATCCCCCTATACCACTATCGTTACAAAGATATTAGCATAATTTTGCAAAATGTTTTGGGATTTTCTTATAATCTTATAGTCAAGTGTTTTTGCAGGTAATAATATTTTTCAAGTTGGACAGAGCTTCCTATTGTGACGTTGATTGGGCTGGCAGGAAATCCTAACGTAATCTGTGAGCTTAACATTTAAGTGACATTCAGTCTTATTATGTTGTCCTTTTGATTGTATAATATTCTTTCATTCAGACCCTGAGTGTTCTTGTTAGGGTCTCTGCTGATGACTTTATATTTGTGTAATATTGTAGGTGGTCCGTTCCCCCAACAGTTACTGGTTCTGATAATATTGTAGGTGGTCCGTTCCCCCAACAGTTACTGGTTCCGATAATATTGTAGGTGGTCCGTACCCCTAACAGTTACTGGTTCCGATAATATTGTAGGTAGTCCATTCCCCCAACAGTTACTGGTTCCGATAATATTGTAGGTGGTCCGTTCCCCCAACAGTTACTGGTTCCGATTGCCTGCATAGAATTTTGGCTTTCATCTTTTTTTTTTTTTTTTTTTTTTTTTTTTTTTTTTTTTTATTTGTTATTCTTTATTGTGGGCGTGGGTTCGGGCCCTACATGTACCAGGAGAAGCCGAACCTGGCGTTGTCAAGCTCCTCCTTGGAGCGCAGCGCGTACAGCTCTTCGAGGAGGGGCGGCACCCAGCGCGTGGTGTGGAACACAGACTCGCCCACCTTCCAGTCAGGCACATCTTTCATGAAGACGGCCTCCTCCTCCAGGTTCTCCCGAAGAATCTGTAGGGTCCTCCTGTCCATCTCTGCCTGGAAGAGCGGCATGAGGGCAATCCGGGCCTCCAAATCCTCGATCTGCAGGCGCCTGCGCTCCCGGTTCCACCTCATCATTCTCCAGTAGCCGAAGAGCAAGGCCCCGATGCCCACAGCGAACATGCTGTAGCCCGACAGTCCCCGGCGAGGCAGGTTCCGCTTGTAGTCGATGGGGCCGTAGCCCCCTGGCGGGGGCATGTCCTGCTTCACCTTCGATGCCGCCATACTTCGGCTTTCATCTTTTATTCTGTCATTTTCTTTGACCGTTCTTCATTAATCTTTCAGCTGCTTTTTTATCTTTGCTTTTTAAGGAAATTTTAGCATTTGTGGTATGTGTGATACCATGTATGTGCACAGATGTGTCTGTACAAATGTTTGTGTTTGCATGGCTGGTTTTGTGTGCCAACTTGACACAAGCTAGAGTCATCAGAGAGGAAGGAGCCTCATTGAGGGAGGGCCCAGCCAGTGATGGATGATACTATTCCTGGCCTGGTGGTCCTGGGTTCTATAAGAAAGCAGGCTGAGCAAGCCATGGGGAACAAGCCAGTAAGCAGCACCCTCCATGCCCTCTGCATCAGCTCCTGCCTCCAGGTTCCTGGCCTGCTTGAGTTCCTGTCCTGACTTCCTTTGGTGATAAACAGTGATGTGGAAGTATGAGCTGAGTAAACCCTCCCCCTCACAACTTGCTTTTTGGTCCTGGTGTTTTTGTCACAGTAATAGAAACCCTGACTGAGACACCCGTGCATGTGAGTGGCGGCCAGCGGAAGACATCTGATAGCCTAATCTATCACTCCCTGCCTTGTTCCCTTGAGACAGGGTCCCACTGAACATAGAGCTTGCTGCTTGGGGCTAGGCTGGCTGACCAGACCCAGCAAGCTTCCTTATCTCTGTACCCACCCCCACCCCAGCACTGCAGTTACAGATGTGTGTGGCCACACCCAGATTTTTTTTTTTTAAATTTCATGACAAGGTCTCACTGTGTAAACCCTGGCTGGTTTAGAACTCGCAGCGATGTGCCTACCTCCCAAGCGCTGGGACTCTAGGCATGCGCCGTCACACGGGCTCTATACCCTGCTCTTTTGCATGGGTTCTAAGCTCAGGTCTGCACGCTTGCACAGCAAGTGTCCTTACCACCGAGCCTTCTCCCCAGCCCAAACGTTTCTGACTAGGCCTTCATGTCATCTATAAATCAGAACATAGTCTTTTCTTCCAAATGCTTACACCACTTACTCAAACTTCATAGCTCATTACATTGGCCAGTATTTCTAAAGCCATCAGTGCAGCCTGATGGAAAAAGAAAATGTCTGCCCTAAGGTGGATCCCTCATTCCCTGCCAAATAGGTCTCTTCTTGCCTGGGTTGCCTTTTGGTCAGGGTAGAACTAGGCCATGTGGGTTCTGGGAATGCAGATTTACTCCCCGGGCTTCACCATGAAACAATGAGTTTATTTAAGATAGAAATAGCTCCTTGTGTCCTTTGTGGGATGGGAAACTCTCTTTTGAATGGTGATATATCTTCACAGGTCTAGTGATTCTTTTTCTGACAGCTGTGTGAGGGGTGGGAGTTGGGGGACAGCTTCATTTCTGCTATAATTACCGTATCAATCAATCAAACAAACAAAAAACAAGAAGGAAGGGGATAAGGGATCCTCCCACACCAATAAGTCCTGGGGAGTTTTGTGCCAAGTGGTGAACTCTTAACAGACAGGTGGGGGGCTCCCTTCCAGGGGATTTACTCCCATGTCTTTGCTTCTTAAAGCTTTAGGTCAAGAGTGACCACTTGGGTCCCTATGGCTGAGGGGGGTACTGTGCCTG